>JZKD02S1428738.1:0-11093 GCA_000966675.3 Picea glauca
GAAAAAGGAGAGAATTAAACTTTTGAGAGAAAGGATACTCTAGAGAAATTTCACTTCATATTGAGTCTGCATCCCTTTCTCCTTGAAAGTTTGAACTCATTATTCAGCCCCCAAGATCTTCCTTCTTTATGATGGAGAACCTCATTGTCTCCTTTATATGAGCTTGACTTTTGTGGAGGATTGAAGTGGTGGAGGCCCAGCTAGAGGTACTTAGTTTCTCGGTTCTGAGATGTGTCGATGCAGAAGTTTGTCACCTATATACTTTTTCTGATTATTTTAATAGAAATACTATTTTCTCGTCCAATTGATATCTTGCAAATATTTGAATTATTATTCCATGGGCATATTTGTCATGTATGTTAATGGATTATGCTAATTTATATGCTAACATTATATATTATCACCATATGCTTGTATATCTTGGTTTTTGAGGTCAATTTGTAGGTATAAATCTTTGAGTTGCATGCTCAATGGTGGTCTTCATCGAACGTTTGAACGAGGTAGGATCTCGACCTTGTATTGGTAGTAGTTCATTTACATAGCATACTTGGGATTAGAGTTGATTTATGTGTTTCATTCCATCTATTGTGATTTAACCCATGCCATAGAGATATTTTCCTCGTAAAAATGTGCATGTATGGGAATCAATGTTGATCCATCAGTGAATTGAGTGTTTCCCTCATCTATCTAAAATGTTGCATGTACTTGTCGATATTTGGAGTTAAACCCTCCATCCTATCAGTCACTTTGAATTCTACACCCATATACTTTCTTAATCGGCCTCAATCCATGGTAGTGATTACTTTGATACTTTATTCATACTTCTGATCATTCCCCCAAAAATCATACATTACTTCCTCCAAATATTAAAAGTCGTCTGGTAACCTAAACTTAGGAATTTGAAGGTATATCATGGCCTTGTCGATCTTTTCCCATGATCTGAAGCACTATGTCCACCATTCTTACATTTGTTTTTAGGTTGTATAGCTAAACATACCTGGTATTATGTAGCTACATGCATTCTTGTGATGTTTTCATTTGTTAGAATCTTAATACCATGATCCACACCTCCTATAGCCTTATGAATCTCCCTAATTTATGTTATTTGATCTATTGCCCTGGCTACCCTTTCACTCCATTTAAGAATCTCTTTATATTCCACACCACACAATGAATTTTCCTCCTAATAATTTGTAGTCCTTTTCATAAATGCATCCCTAACCAACTTATACTTGTTGTGTTCTTCTGAGGAGTCTTCTTTTAAGATTGACACAACTTGAGTAGTATCCTTATAGTATTCTACTTGATTCCTTAGAGAGTCTAGCTCTCTCATCATTGCATCATCTTCTCTTTCTTCCACTCTGTCTTTTTCTATGGTGGCATGTGAGATAGCCATCCCTACTCCCAACAATTCACTAACCCAGTCCTTTTTTGCATGAAACAGGGTTTCCTCCGACGTTATTAAAACAACATTGTCTACTGTCATTTTTATTTTCCTTTGCATTCTCCTTACGAGTGATTATCTTTTTTTTCATACGCAATGGATTCTACATTGACCACCTCATCCAATGGATTAGGAATAGGTTCATCACCCCTTGAAAAGATGTTCTCTAAACTCCCTAGAGGGTGGAAATGTTTAGTGATTGGTGCTTTACATTTATCCACAATTACTACTTGTTTTCCAACTTCCTCAACCTCCATGTCTACTCTCTTATATTTACTTGGTTGATCAAATTTTTTGTCTGGTGTTCTTGTTTGTTTCTCTACTTGATCTAGCATTGTGTTTGTAACCTATTGTTGGCTTGTTTTATTATCCTCCTTTCCTATGACCTAATATACCTATGGCTAGTCCTTACTAGGTACCTACACTGTAGATTTCATAATATTTTCCCCTATGGTGGTTCGAAGAGGGGTTTTCTCATTTTCCATAGCTTTAAGTGTGGTTTCCCCCTACTCTTTTCCAAGCTCAAACATTCTACTAGTTTATTATTTCTTTTTCAACTCAGGAATTTCACCTACTAGTTCTTGTTTCTCAATGGTTTCAGTTCTAGTAAATTATGGAACCAATTCCTTTGTGGGTTCATGTGGTGCTTCTTTGGTAGGTCCTTGTGTCATTTTTTTAACATTTGGGTCCTAAGAAGTTTCTTCAATTTTTGGATCTGATTCATTTACTATTGGGACTTTTACCTTCACTACCTCCTCCCCCCCATCCTTTGTTGGATCTATTATACTCTAAGGATTGATTTCTATAGGAAGAACATCTTTTTACTGATTAGTGGGAGTTCTTGTATCTGGTTGGGATTCCTCCATCTCTTTGGATTTCTCTTATTCTTGTTGTTTTTCTTGCAACTCTTACTAGCTCGTCAATTCTTGTTTATCCTTTTCTTCCTTCTCTTTACTACTTTGCTCCTCTAGAGCCTTCCTTTTCTTTTATGCTTTAAATTTTATTTATCTTTGTTCAAGCTCTTCCTTAGAAACATTCTCTACCTCTTTCCTATGCAAATATTCCTCTATTTTTTGTGAAAAATTCTACTCTCAAGATACCCTATTATATTCTTCTTCAATGACCTAGAACTTTTTGATACCCATCTTATGTCATTGGAAGGGTCTCATGTGACTTCTTGGATGCAAATTCCTCCTCAAACTTCACATCTCGGCTCACCAAAACCCTTTTTTGTGCTGGAAATAATATCGTGTAAGCCTTTGAAGTCTCCTTGTACCCCACAAACATATCATTTGTTCTTCTTGAAAAAATCACCTTAGTCCTTCAAGCACCCACGAAACCCTTAGTACTAGGGTTTCAAATCTGCTAGAAATCATCTCACCATTCAAATTCCCAGCTCGCTTTGATACCATGTTAAAAACTCTTAATTCCCAGCACCTAGATAGATTATTTCTTATTGATTTCCTTATTGAATATTAAAATACAACTCACTGAATAAAATATACTAGCGGGAAAACCAAACTTCACACAACAACACAAATTTTTCCCTTCAAATCATCTTTGCATTAAATAATCAATCCAAGCTTAAAAGGACTCCCCTTACTAGGAAAATGGCCAACTGAGGAAAAATACAAATATAACAAACCTGGCAACTTTGGCCCTAAAGAAACCCTCTAATAGATATGCCCATATATGTTTGTTGGACACTCAGATTTGCACTAGATTTGCCTATTGGTCCTTGTATCTACAAGATATACCTTTTGGTACCTCATATCTTCTAGATGTACCTCATATCTGATAAATTTGCTTGTTTTTCCCTCATATTTGCACTAGATCTATCCATTTTTACTTCATCTTTGCACTAGATTTGTCCAATTGTACCTTAGATATGCTATATATTCCTTTTCTTACCTTAGATCTACTAGTTCTCCCTCCCGATACCTTAGATATGCTAGATTTGTTGGTCAGTACCTCAGGTATTCTCCTCATAAATATGTCCTTTGATTTCTAGTTGTTGGGTTTTTTTTCTACTTTCTGCACTACCTACACTTTCCTCCTTTGGAATTGATCTCTATATGAAATTCCTTCTTCACATTTATTGATATCCCCTTGAATCACAGTCATCTATGACTCAAGAACTTGAAAAAAAATTCTTCGTTGCTCTTTTCCTTGATCCCCTTGAGTCATAGTCCTTCGTGATTCAAGCACTTGAGCAAAATTCCTTCTATTCTCTTCAAGTGGATTTCTTGCTCATTGACCAAGAATTGATTTTATAGTCTTTAGTTATGACCAAATCAAACATAAACCTAATCTCCAAAGTGATTAATGTTTGAGATTGGATCTCACCTCACTTGAGATCAATGGCCAAGATTCATTTAATTCACTAATGCTAATAACTTTAGCATTTCATCAAATTAAACTCGGTTTAATTATAAAAGAACCATACTTTAATAAGTCCTTAATTAAAGTAAATTACTAAGGTTGAAGGATTTGATGACTTGCACGTGCCTAGATAGGAAGACCTATTTGAAAGCTCCTATCCGATGCTGCAAACATCAACACTCCCTCTTAGATAGGAAGGTAATTAGAGAAGAGCCACCTAGAACTTGTCCCTCTAGTCCTAGATCAATGACCCAACATCATCTTGCACCATGACATCCCACCAAACCTACTGGTATACTGCTTCCTAAAAATTAGAAGACTTTGAATCAATGATTCTACTCATTAGCACCATATAGTCCATAAACGTTTTTGGAGACCCACTCTCCCTTAATGTACTCCTCTGGGACTCAAGATTCTCCTAAGAATACCTCAATTTAGTCATGAACCATCTAGGTCTCTTGACAGAAACGGAAGGATCTACAGACTCATATCCAACTAAAGGTTGAATCCTTGAAATGGAAGTTGGCTCAGCCTTCAGAGCTTCCTGCTCCCCATATTTTGTCACTCAAATGGTCTCATGTGACTTCTTGGATGAAAAATCTTCCTCAAAATTAACATCTCTTCTCACCAAAACCATCCATTGTGCTATAATTATAATCATTTAAGTCTTCGAAGTCTCATTGCACCCCACAAACATACCCTTAGTCCTTCCTGAAAAAATTGTGCATATTCCTTCAACCACCCATGAAAACCTTAGTACTAGGTTTTCAAATCTGTTGGAAATTGGCTTCCCCTTCAGAGTCCTATTTTGATCTGATACCATGTTAAAAACTCTCAATTCCCAGCACCTAAATAGATTATTTCCTAGTGATTTCCTTGCTGAAAATTAATATACAACTCATTAAATAAAAAATGCTCGATGGAAATAAATATAGTGGAAACAAAAAATGGAAAACCAAAATTCACACAACACACACAAATTCTTCCCTTCAAATCAGCTTTGCATTAAATAATGCCTCCAAGATTACAAGAGCTCCCTTACTGGGAAAATGACCCACTAAGGAAAAATACAAATACAACAAACCTGACAACTCTGGCCCTGAAGAAACCCTCTGCTAGACCTGACAAGATCTTCCTGCTCGACACTCATATATGCACTATATTTATCTATTGGTCCTTATATATACAAGATATGTCTGTTGATACCTCATATCTACTAGATATGCCTAATGATACCTCATATATGCACTAGATATGTGCACTAGCACCTCAGTTATGCACTAGATCTATTTGTTGGTATATTGGATCTACTATATCTTATTGTTGGTACCTTATATTTGTTAGATCTTCCTATTGGTACCTCATATCTACTCATTGGTACCACATATCTTCTCCATATAAATTTGTCCTTCGATTTCTGGTTGTTGGCTTTTCTTCTCCTTGTTGAACTACCTGCACTTTCCTCCTTAAGACTTGATCTCTAGATGAAAGTCCCTCTTCACTTGAACAAAATTCCTTATTTTCTCTTGTCCTTGATCCCCTTGAGTCACAATCCTTTGAGTCTCAAGCACTTGAGCAAAAGTCTTTCTTTTCTCTCCAAGTGGATCCTTCAAGTGGATGTATTTCTCCTTCACTTAGCCTTTCTTTTATAATCTTGATTTATGACCATATCAAACATAACACTAATCTCCAAAGTGATTAACGATTGATATCATATCTCACCTCACTTGAGATCAATGGATAATATTCATTTAATTCAATAATGCTAATAAATTTAGAATTTCATTAAATTAAACTCACTTTAATTATAAAAGCACTTCACTTTAATAATTCCTTTAATTAAAGTAAATTACTAGGGTTGAAGACTTTGGATGACTTCCAAATGTCTAGACACTTAGACCTATGGGGAAGTACATGTTTGATGCTACAAACATCAACATAAATGACTTAAAACCTCCTACCTAACATGTGGAGTATCCTTAACGAAGTAATATACAAGATGAAATCCATAGGGGATAAAACCTCCCTTTTTTATTTTGACCAAGGAAGAATTAAGCCCCTGAAGAATAGTTTGATAACAAATTTCCCCTAAGACAAGCTCGTTAGGGACGTATGCGGGCAATATGCGAGGGGATCTAGTTGCTCTAAAAATCCTAATGCATGTGTATTTCTCATCCATATACCAATTTCCAATATGTGACAAGAATTTCTTTTCTTTTTTTGATTACCTATGGTTTTCTTGGAGAAAGATGGTGAAATAAAGATGATCCAAGAATGGGTCACATATCATGGAGTATGAATTTTTATATTTATTCTCCCACAACATGCTAAAGTATACATGAAAAGGTGGTTCTGACATATGCCAACTCAAATTCATCCCAGAAAAGGCATTCCTGGCACACGCAACATCCAACAAATAAGAGGCCATGTAGAACCAGGGAACTTCACCTGGAAAAGGGTTTTGATCATGTTGAATTTGGCCACTAAGTTGTTTTGCAATGATGGCAGCCCAGTCGAAGACTGTCCCAACAATAGTTAATGTATATGTTAATGGCATTCAAGCCTCAATAAATCATGAGCAATATTTCTCACCATATAGTTGGAACATCAATACCATAAGATACATATAAGGTTTCCTCAACTATGTAATATTGTACCATCATGAAGTCGTGTTGATGAATTTCCTATTTTCTTTCCACCAACTGGCCACTAGTTTTCCCACATCATGTTGCTTATGAAATGCTACCATGAAATCATTGTTGAGTAATAGCTTAGTGATGGGTATTCTATATGTACTAATTTCCTCAATTAAATTGTCAACCTGGGGTAGGTAAACTTAGATTTGTGGCACAGTATGAGCCAAGGTAGAAATAAAAGCTAATGGAAATATTGTCTAGCTAAGGAGATAGTTTACCCTGGGGATCAACACTCTTTTTAATCTACAATCCTACTTTTAAAGAGATAACTTTCAAAATATATTTAAACAGCAAATTATATGTAAAGCAACCTCCAATTAATGAGCTTCAAGCAATTCTAGAACTATGAACTATTTGACCTAAGTAACCTTAAACAATCTAGGACTATGGACTATCTCTAAATAAGCAAATAACAAGAAATCTATTCAAAGCTATTCAATCTATTCAATCTCTATTTAAGTAAGCAAACAACAAGTAAGCTATTTCTGAGTTATTTGATCTATATATCTCTGAGTGAACAAGTAATTAAGCAAGTAAGCAATTACTCTATCAAAACTATCTTGATAAGTAAACTCTATTCTTAAAAATAACTCACAACTATTTCTATCTTGCAAAGAATAAACATTGATCTACTTAACGAAAAGAAAGAGTGTTATGACAGTATTCAAATTCTAATCTATCAAAATTATTTCTATCTTGCAGTAAAAAGAAAGTATTTAAATGTGATGATTGTGTCTTCGGTGTCGAATAACATCATGATGGCTTCTAACTATTAATGACATTTCAAGTGGAATTAATTCAATGTTGACTTCTATAGAGAAATGTAAAGTATGAATAAGGATATCTATAGAGAATTTTTCCATCATAGAAGTAACACTAAGTGTTCTTGGAATCCATGTGATCTCTAAACATTGTGCATCAATCATTCATTGTATCATACAACCGTTGGAAAGTACCTACTCAGAGTCACTAACTCAAGCAAAACTATAAATTCATAATTTAACACTTAATTAAAAATCCTAATTCAAATTCATACTTATGACGAAAATAAAAATACTTTGTGAAAACCTACAACTCTTGACTAATACTAATTAGAAATTACAACTCAAATTCATAACTAAGATTTCATTAAAATTCATAATCTAAAGTGAACTAAACTATTAAGAATCATACTCAAAATCAACCAAAATGCTATTAAAAATCATAACTCAAAATCCATTTCTATCCTATCATGTTGAGGAAAAATAAATGAAACAGACCTACATAGAGTATTTGCAATTACAAGTAAACCTATCTAAATTATTACTTTGTCAAAAATATCAAAACTAAAGAAATTAATCTATCAAAGCTACAAATAAACCTATCTAAATTAGTACTCTGCAAAGTAACTTATAACTAGGAAGAAAAGGACATAACAATGTAATTAACCGGCTCCTACAACCTGCAAACAAAATATAATCATTAACACACAACAATAGACGTCCCTCTATGATATACATAGTTCAGAAATCAATCTGCAATTAAGAGAAACTATACAGGAAGATGAATTAGATAAGCAATCTGCAATTAAAATATACACACAACAAGTAATTGAAATTGAGAAATTTACACAGTAAAGAAACGATTTCGAAATCTAAGTAAGGAAATTGTATAAATAGAAATATGTACGGGTATACACAATCACCAAGACCATTGGTGGGCCCCTTAGAAGGTCATGGTAACACTCCAACAAGAAAAAGCAGATGCTAAATTAACGCAGCATTGTCATTAATCGTAAAAACAAAGTATGGAACAAAATGGTGATATTGTCTTTATGAAATAATAAATTTGTCTCAAACTCTTCATGTCATGGGAAGTGGTATTTATAGGTTATTACAGAGCTTGAGAGGTTGACCACTGGAAGGGTCATCCCTCTCTAAAAGCAGTAAACTCATTAAATTTATCCTAACAACATCATCTTCTTAATAGTCTTTGTGTGCCACTCAGCGGTCCCTGCAACTACCCAATCCAAGATGTGTCAAGCTCCAAAGCTGGAGGGCGCGAGGGGGCATAAAACCCATATCCCCGATTCATCCATCAAAGGTCGCCAATGTACCAACCTCCAACTCCTATGTGCTCCGAGTGTCGGATGGCCTGCCGGATGGAGTGTCAGATCAAGTGTTGAACAGAGTGTCGAATGAGGGACCATATGGAGGATCAGACCATGATTCCAACTTGTTGCAAGAAAACCAAAACGTTATATCTTCATAAACATTTAAACTGGGTTGAATTGATTGTAAACTCATTTCAAAAACGATAATTATACATACCTTGTGTGATTCTATGGAGAATTGATGTATGAAGCTGTGAGAATACCTTCAAAATGGCTAAATGAGAGCATATCATATATAATATCGCATGTAAAAAATAGTTGGCCATTGAAACAAAATAGTCAAAACATGAACCCAACATTACCCCCATGCCTAAGGATTTGTAGGTCCCTCTGCAAACAAAAATGAATCACCCGACATAACTATACTCGTGAAGGAGGGGGTGGATTGGATTTAGAAGCTTCTCCCTATTGCCCTGGGGATTTTGTCTTAGGAATTTTACGATGTTTCAATTGCATCTAGAGGCTATGATTGATGGTGGTCATATGATAAACCAATCGCTGAAGAGAATTCACTTTTTATTGCAATACAACATTGTCATGATGTAGATGCCTATCCATAGTTTTTCGCTCTTCCAATTGTTGAAGCAACTGAGCATTTTCTTATTGCAATTTCTCAATAACTGGGGTATGATCAGATGGTTCAAAAGAATAGGGCTTGGATCCCTTGATGGATGTTGAAGTTATATCAAGTTTGGAAGATGATGTAGGCATCTGGGAGGAAGGAGTAACATTGTTTTTGCGAGAGAGAATAGGTGTAATAGGTTCAAATTTGACCTCTTTATCGGGATCAAACTCCTCTACAGAAACTTCTCTGAGTATTTTATGGGGGATTTCATGATCAGAAGATAATTGGATAGGATCTGAAGCCCTTGGAGGTTTTACATTGGGTTTTCCACTCATACTTGGGGTACTTCTTCGAAAAGATTCCCCCTTGAATCGATTGGATCCTCTCCTCTTTGTAGGGACTGAAGGAAATTCTTGTTGAAATGTGTCTTGTAGCTTCTTAAGTTGAGGATCAACATGTGTTGAAGGAAATGGGGAAGTATCAGCAGGATTTTTAATTTTCTTACCAGATGAGGCTGCAGGGGAATCAATAATTTTCTTGGCCTTTTGATCAGAGAGAGATATAGTTTTAGTTGGAGGGTTTGGAGTTTTTGGAGAATAAGTCTTAGATGGAGTGACAACCTCTGAATCAAATGATCTCTTGTTTTTCTTGACTATGATATGGGGGTTTGAGAATTGTTAGAGGAATTCATCCCATGTCTTTCTATGTTTGGTCAATATAGCTATAACAAGCAATTTAATGAGGCCATGGTGGAATAGACTGTTGTGAGGGTTGGCCAAATTTTTACGAACTTGGGAAGACATTGTCTCAAGAATTTTCAAGAAGTAGAAAGGAAAATTCAAGGGTTTATTAAATTGGAAATGGGCTAACAAATGAAAATGACAACCTTTGAAAATAGAGTACCTACCTTCACAAGTGATAAGCCTGGTAATTACTGTTACACATCAAAATTACTCAACTGGATAAGTGTCGCATATTCCTCTCAATTATCGTAAGTGTCGCAACTTCCTTACAACTTTCGCAAGTGTCGCAAGTTGGTCACGGGTGTTGCAAATGTTGTTTGAGCATACATCCATGATGACGACACTAAGGAGACACTTAAAACATCTTATGTACTTGATTTGAAGAAGAAGAACTGATTCACTGGAGTCAAATAACTCTTAACACCTAAGAAGAGCTTTCAATCAAGAGTTTTGAGGGTGAACGCTCCTCTAAAACAGCCTTAGGAGCACTGGTGCTCCCCTATAAGGCCTCAGGGAGCGTTATAACGCTTCCTCACCCCTCTGAAGGAGTGCTACTCACTTTTGAAGCGTTGGTGCTCCCCTTAAGCTTCTCAGGGAGCGTTCTAGCTCTCTGATGCCCCTTTTGGAGGAGCACTCCCTAATCTGGGTCAGTTGTTAGCCCATTGAGGAGAATGAGGAAAAGATATTTTGAGATTAGGAGGCAATTGTACTTGAATTCTTGGTTTCATCAAGAGATCCCTGATCTAAGGAGGAGGTTCCCAACTTGTTCTAAACATAACTCAAGAGGTTAGGCTCCTCTCAACCTATATAAGCAAGCTCTATGATGGTGGAAAGGAGGAAGAATTACTAGCATGAAACCTATGATCTCATAGGAAACACACAGTCAGCCAAAGGAGAAGTGATCAGTGAAGCTGTTGTCAACTGGTTTGTGGATCTTTCGAGCAAGGGTTAGACGAAGGGGACTTGACGAAGCTATCACATTCGCATCTACGATTGTAAGTATTGTTGTCGTTATTCTCATTAATATGACACGCTTGGCCTGTTTCTTTCTAGTTTGTGTCTGATGTTACATGAACTTATCATTAATTGATAGATCTGTTTTCAAGCTAAT
>JZKD02S1428749.1:0-11093 GCA_000966675.3 Picea glauca
TCCTCATTCTCTTGAGGTTTCATTTTGTGCGCTGCTTTATTCGATAGACTCACTCCTCATATTAGATCAATGTGATGTCTGATACTCCTGATGGGTGGCAATGAGCTCAGTAACTCATCCATTACTATGTCAGCAAAATTCTCCAACAACTCTTGAACTTCTTCAAGCAGGTCATCCATAGAAGTACTTGTAAGGACTAATCTGGGTTTCCTCACCACAACAAATTGCATCTCATGTTCCTTTTTTACTTCACTCAGGAGTTCCTTCCCACTCATGAGAATTATACTTGTGTTGGCTTCTTCCTTTACTTTATTTTCCTCTATTGGCAACAACATGTGTGTCCTACCATTCTTCTCCAAAGTACATGTATTTTTTCTCCCATCATGAATGACATTCTTGTCACACTTCCATCGTCTCCCCTACAAAACATTACATACATCCATGGGAATCACATCACACAAAATCTCATCTCTATATCCTCCTATCTTAAATTCAAATAGGCATTGTTTAGTTACCATTATCTGGTTCCCTTTCTGCAACCATGAGACTCTATACAGACTCAAATGTGCAGTTGTCTCCAACTCCATTTTTTCCACCATCTCTATGGATACTAAGTTATCAGTTCTCCCATTGTCAATTATCACCTTGCATACTATATCTTTAGTATTGCAAGAAGTTCAGAACAAATTGTTCCTCGGCACTGGTTTTTCAACCTCTGGCTCTGGATTCAAGATAACCTTCTTCATCATTAGAGATTTCCCATATTCTACACCTTCTGCCTCAACATTCTGCTTATGTTATTTCGAAATGTGAGATTCACCTCCTCCTTTGTTCTTTCTCTCGGAGCATTCCCAAGACATGTGTCATGTCTTTCCACATGCATAACACTTCACTTCTCCTCCTCTGCCTCTTCCTCTTCCTCTTCCTCGAGGAAAAGAGTTTCTTCCACCATATTGTCTCCCTCGGGAACTTCCTTTTATTTCTAAGTGACTATGGGGTTTTTCAATCTCAACCTTGGGATTTTTTGCCTTGTCATGGACAATTCCCTTGCCTCTATTTAAACTTCTTCCTCTGCTTCGCTGGCTTTGTTTTCTAGACAACTTCTCCTCTGCCTTCAGCGCAATCTGATAAGCATCATCCACTGTCCTTATTGTCATCATGTTGATTTCATCCTAGATTTCATATCTCAAGCCATTAATATACTTGACAACCTTTTCATCATATTTTTCTCTATGTCTGGACCTGATGTTCATCTTGTAGAACTCTTTTGTGTACTCCTTCACTATCATTCCCTTCTGTCTTAGGTTCTGCAACTTCGTGAACAGATTTATCTGATAATCCTTGGGTATTAATTTAGCTTTCAACTTGGCTACCATTATATCCTAATTCTTAATCTTTTGCTTGCCTTTGCATCTTCTATCAGCCTGCAGTTCATCCCACCATAGCGTTGCATGTCCTTTTAATCTAGTGACAACATGCTTCACCTTCTTCTCCTCATCGATGTATTCATATTCAAAGTACTTTTCCATTGATCTTATCCAATCCAACAATTATTCAGCATCTAAATTTCCTTCATACATCGCGATGTCTATCTTTTCTCTAGCTCCCAACTTGACAACTTCTCTTAGAAAGCATTCTTCTGCAACATCCTCTACTACAACTTGTTCAACTTATACTTCTTCATTCTCTGCATCACTGATGTCTCCAGCATCAAGTTCTCTCCTTTGTGTTGTATCCATAACATCTAACCTTGCACGAATTTCTCACATCTCCCTTTCCATAGCTCGATTTGCTACGGGTGGCTCTACACATCTCCCTTTCCATAGCTCGATTTGCTACGGGTGGCTCTACACATCTTCTAGGTGGCATTGTGTTGAAATTTTATTCACACAACTAACACTTGATGTATCTTATACCACTTGATGATATCAGACTATCTCTTCTTTCATAGAGAAATCAATTTTGTGGGATCTGATACCACTTGATGCAGTCCTCCCTTCTCTCCTAGGGGTTCTATGACCTCCCGGTCAAGGATTTTCAAATCTATGAGCCGAATCGGCTCCTCAAGACCCTACTAGCCCCTAATTTGGTTTAACACAGGCCCTTTTATCTTCTTAGGCATAGGTAGAATGGAACCCACGGGCCCTTTTCTTAACACTCTTTAGACTTTGAATTTGCAGGTGTTATCTCCTTCTACTAGCTCCTCTCCACACGCGACCTCAAACTATGACCCGGGGCTAAACCCTGAAAGGCGCATCAGACTTCGGCATTCGAGAGTTCCGAGCATTCCAACTCCTTTTCTGTTAATCCCTAATATTGGCTCATTACCCCTTAATTGGGGCATATTACATTAGTAATGTTATTTTATTTAAGTCGGCTTTATTTCATTAGTTGTAATTATACCTCCTAGTCTCCTATATATACCAAGGAGACATTNCCCTCGAAGAGGATTATTATCTGAGATTCTCTCTTTTTCAAGGCATTGAGTACTTATTCTGAGTTTTTTCCATGCTATATTGATATTTGGTTCTCAACATTTTCCTCCCAAAGTGCTTCACACCTGAAGCAGAAGATTGAGTGCCACGTGCTCCAACAATCAACAACTGAAATTTTCCCTCTACAATCTGACGACACACATCCACTTCATATTAACGAATGCAATCTCCTTCGCTATATCGTCCTTCGAGAGTTTTTGGATACTCTGCCTTCACCTTTCCTCTGAAGGACTCTTCCTCTGAAGCTCATGGATCTCTGCCACATGTCTTCTCTGGATCTGACGGTCCAGATCTCCTCACTCTTCACAACTTCGCAAAAATTGACCTTTTTCTCTACACAACACTTCCAGATCTCTACCTTCTGAACTCTCCAATATTCTACCATGTATCCCCACGGCTGGGATTTCTTCGCGGCTTGAGGACTTCATTATCCCCACTCTTTAAACCACGTTCAAACCTTCAAACTATGAAGTGCTGAAAGACTTCATGACTATCCTTCGTGCAAATAAATCAGATCTGATGGTCTGGAATGATCCCACTTCCTTCTGAACGGATCTTGCTCGTTAGTTTTGGGAATCTTATATGGCTCCTCCCTATTGAAGAATTATTTCTCGCTACCTCTTCTGAGCTTGTTCCTCCTTTGAACCTTTACTCCTTAGAGCGTTTTCTTCGACACTTAGCCGAAATTGACCTTGTGCATGCCTTGCAACAAGTCTTCCTCCATGACTTAGCTTCTTTGTGGATGACTATGCACACCTTTCAATAGTTCTTTACACTCCTATGAAAATACTCTTAAGTTAATCTTCCCGATCTCTTGAGTCAAAAGAATCTGCCACGCACTCCTTGCGGACAATATGCACGCCTTACATACAAAGCTCCAAGTTGTATTTCCTGAACTTGTTTCTCCTCGACACTATGAACTTCTCAGAATGATCTCTTCAATACTTAGCCAAGTACCGACCCTACGCACACCTTGCAACAAGCTTCCTTCAACTTAACTCTTGATGGGAGATTGTGCACTCCTTGAAATAGTTCTTATACGGCTCAATTGTTCCTCCTGAATAATATGACTCTGAGCGTGTTTCCTCCTACGCACACTTTCAGGCTATCCCTCCTGGATTTCTGAGTCAAAACAGACTCTGTCAACGCACACCTTGTGGAAACTTATGCACTCCTTGCAAACAAAAGTTTCACGTTATCTCTTCTGAGCTTCTAAGTCGAAACAGACTCTATCGATCCACACCTTGCGGACACTATGCACTCCTTGCACATGCTCATAGAAGAGAAACAATTGAAACTTATCTAATATCTCATAAATTCATACATTCAACGATGTAAATGCATTCATAACATAAGAACAAGTAATAACAAAGAATTGCAATTAAACAGAAAGCCTACCATTCATTCATTGAGATAGACACAATACAACAACCCCAAACATTTGGAACAACACTTCTTTGTTATATTCATTCAATTTATGTGTACATGGGCTCATGCAATTCTCTTCTGCAACCCAACAACTCTCAGGTACAATAGTCTCGGTAGCCTTCAACTAAATTGCAACAACAACCTCTACTTCAACAACAACTCGCTACAATAGCCTTCAACAACATCATTTGGGAAACAATACATTTATTTATACAAGAGGGCTCATAGAAATTTTCCCTCTGACTACCTTAGTGTTATCCTATCGAAATAAAAGCTTTCAACTACTAAGAATTTATTACAATAAATGTTTGAGACAGACAAATAAGATAAAATGCATTGAATCTGTACTGCAAGCTATTACATTAAAGAAAAATACATTCCCCATCGATATCATGCTATGGTTCAACTCCTAAGCATTAAATATGTTCTTTAATTACAATATTTTCAAGATATTTCGTTATATGCCCTTATTAAATTCAAAAATCACTTCAAAATGCTCGCTAGTGCGTTGAGTTGTCTTCCACTCGGGCTTTGATGACGATGCTCCTGCATCACTTTTTCTGGTGTTGGAGGTTGTATTGTACGGATCCGTATAGTTCATACATCAAGGAAAGAGGGCATGATTTTCAAGGAAGCTTGTTGGCACAAAAATCGAGGTTGTTTGGAACGTTTTCTTGTTGCAGCTAGGCTGTACTAATTAGGATGTACAACAAACTATGGGCACATTTTTCAAGGTGTTGTTTTCTAGGTGGGTCGTACAACTATACGGATTTGGCATGTTTTTCAAGGAAAATTTTGTAGGGGACAGTTTTGGTGCTGTGAGGTGTTTTCTCTTGGATGGAAATTGTGAGTTTGTTGTTGATATGTACTTTCCTGAAGCTAAATAATAAAATCTCTCTCTCTCTCATTGGGTTTCCCTACATTGGGTTTTTCCCTGGCATTTGCCTAAATTTCTGAGTTATTCATGGGTGATTGAATGTTGTTCATTGTGTTTATTTCCGCTGCATATTTGCTTAGCACTGTGTATTTATGCTTATGGAAATTTTTGAATGTGGGTTTTAGACATTTCAAAGTTCATGCAAAACAATTATCTCTAGGTTGCTAAGTGTATGACAGAATTGTTAGCTTGTTGATTTTGTCATTAAAATTAACGTGGTATTAGATCATTGTCTCTAAGTGATAGTGAACAGAGAGATTTTTGGGCAAGGTTGAAGAGGGAAAATTTGTGATTGTTTTCCTTGAGTTTTGATAGGGAATATGGTTGCACGCATTAGATTTGAAGATCAGTTGGATGGAATCTCCAACTATTTGCAGTGGAAGTTCCGGATGTCAGTTGTTCTCATGGAGAACAAGATTTGGACCTATGTCAGTTTTGTTGTTGTGGTTCCCGCAACAGATATTGTTGCTTTGGATTTGCATGGGGTCAAGGAAGCCAAGGCTCAGAGGATTATTCTAGATGGGGTGAACTATCACCTTATCCCACACTTGGCTGAGAAGAAGAAAACCAAGGAGATGTGGGATGCACTTAAGAACTTATTTGAGGCGAAGAATGAGAACCGGAAGATGGCCTTGAAGGATAAGTTGCATGATACCAAGATGGGTAAGGAGGAGAGTGTCTCTGCTTATCTTACTCGGGTAGCTTAAATGAAATATGAGATGGTTGTTGTTGAAGAGGTCATATTGGATTCATAGTTGGTGAGGATAGCCTTGAAAGGCTTCACCAAAGAATGGGAAGTCTTTGTGAAGTGTGTGGTGGGTCTTGATCATCTTCCAAATTGGAGTAGATTGTGGGATGATTTCACTCGGGAGGAGATCCTTGAAGGATCTTAGAGAAATGGACAGAAAACGGATGGATTCGATGAGAATGTTGCTCATACTGCAAAGATAAAAAAGAAAGGAAGTTCGGGGAGGGACTTGAGTAAAGTCATATGTTATTGTTGTAACCAGTCGGGGCACCTTGCTTCTCATTGTCCTGAGAGGAAGAAGAAGAAGAAGAAGAAGAAGAAGGAACCAGAGGGGCCTGAGACAACTGCTACAACAGCCATGGAGGACTTTGCCTCCAAGTATGATAGGAAATTTTCTTTGGTTACCCTAGTTTCCATTGTTGGTACCGGAGGATTTAAATGTGATATCAGATGGATTGTGGATAGTGGAGCCTCTTTCCACATGACGGGAATTTGGCGAGTATTCCTAAATATCACAGAGACAGGTCCTGACCAAAAGGTAGTATGGGGCGAGCTATACGTGGAGTTGGAAGGGTTAGATTCCAAATCGAGTTAACTTGCTCCAGTCTCAACCTTGGAGGATGTAGGATATTGTACATTGTTCAAGAGGGAACATGTATTTATCTACAGGGAGGGAGTGGACCCAGTGGATCTGCAACTGATAAGTGATCGAGTGAATAGATTGTATATGTTGCGAGGGAAACCTTCAGTGTATGATTCAGCGTCATATGAGGAACATGAAGAGGCTCCTGGGAGTGCGGTGGTACCAATGATTCAGTATTGCATTCCAAAAGAAGAGAGCAAGTCTCTTCTAAGCACTGGTAGGAGGCTCAACCAGTGTGTTCGAACCAATGCTCAAGATGGAGTGGATTCTCCAAGGAGCTCAGGGTTCCAGGTAGCTACCAGGAGAAGATCTTCTAGTTCGATTTTTGTGTAGGTGTTGAGGATAACTCCAATTTCAGAGGGAACTCCTACAAAGCATAGTGTGATGGGACCAAATGATGGAGATGGCAGTGAGTACGTCCCTCACTAAGAGGGAGTGTTATATTTTTAGCTCAGGAGGTACTCTGCATGCTTTTGTCTTGTATGCGGATGTAACCTTATGTTTACACTACTAGGNCCCTCGAAGAGGATTATTATCTGAGATTCTCTCTTTTTCAAGGCATTGAGTACTTATTCTGAGTTTTTTCCATGCTATATTGATATTTGGTTCTCAACATTTTCCTCCCAAAGTGCTTCACACCTGAAGCAGAAGATTGAGTGCCACGTGCTCCAACAATCAACAACTGAAATTTTCCCTCTACAATCTGACGACACACATCCACTTCATATTAACGAATGCAATCTCCTTCGCTATATCGTCCTTCGAGAGTTTTTGGATACTCTGCCTTCACCTTTCCTCTGAAGGACTCTTCCTCTGAAGCTCATGGATCTCTGCCACATGTCTTCTCTGGATCTGACGGTCCAGATCTCCTCACTCTTCACAACTTCGCAAAAATTGACCTTTTTCTCTACACAACACTTCCAGATCTCTACCTTCTGAACTCTCCAATATTCTACCATGTATCCCCACGGCTGGGATTTCTTCGCGGCTTGAGGACTTCATTATCCCCACTCTTTAAACCACGTTCAAACCTTCAAACTATGAAGTGCTGAAAGACTTCATGACTATCCTTCGTGCAAATAAATCAGATCTGATGGTCTGGAATGATCCCACTTCCTTCTGAACGGATCTTGCTCGTTAGTTTTGGGAATCTTATATGGCTCCTCCCTATTGAAGAATTATTTCTCGCTACCTCTTCTGAGCTTGTTCCTCCTTTGAACCTTTACTCCTTAGAGCGTTTTCTTCGACACTTAGCCGAAATTGACCTTGTGCATGCCTTGCAACAAGTCTTCCTCCATGACTTAGCTTCTTTGTGGATGACTATGCACACCTTTCAATAGTTCTTTACACTCCTATGAAAATACTCTTAAGTTAATCTTCCCGATCTCTTGAGTCAAAAGAATCTGCCACGCACTCCTTGCGGACAATATGCACGCCTTACATACAAAGCTCCAAGTTGTATTTCCTGAACTTGTTTCTCCTCGACACTATGAACTTCTCAGAATGATCTCTTCAATACTTAGCCAAGTACCGACCCTACGCACACCTTGCAACAAGCTTCCTTCAACTTAACTCTTGATGGGAGATTGTGCACTCCTTGAAATAGTTCTTATACGGCTCAATTGTTCCTCCTGAATAATATGACTCTGAGCGTGTTTCCTCCTACGCACACTTTCAGGCTATCCCTCCTGGATTTCTGAGTCAAAACAGACTCTGTCAACGCACACCTTGTGGAAACTTATGCACTCCTTGCAAACAAAAGTTTCACGTTATCTCTTCTGAGCTTCTAAGTCGAAACAGACTCTATCGATCCACACCTTGCGGACACTATGCACTCCTTGCACATGCTCATAGAAGAGAAACAATTGAAACTTATCTAATATCTCATAAATTCATACATTCAACGATGTAAATGCATTCATAACATAAGAACAAGTAATAACAAAGAATTGCAATTAAACAGAAAGCCTACCATTCATTCATTGAGATAGACACAATACAACAACCCCAAACATTTGGAACAACGCTTCTTTGTTATATTCATTCAATTTATGTGTACATGGGCTCATGCAATTCTCTTCTGCAACCCAACAACTCTCAGCTACAATAGTCTCGGTAGCCTTCAACTAAATTGCAACAACAACCTCTACTTCAACAACAAATCGCTACAATAGCCTTCAACAACATCATTTGGGAAACAATACATTTATTTATACAAGAGGGCTCATAGAAATTTTCCCTCTGGCTACCTTAGTGCTATCCTATTGAAATAAAAGCTTTCAACTACTAAGAATTTATTACAATAAATGTTTGAGACAGACAAATAAGATAAAATGCATCGAATATGTACTGCAAGCTATTACATTAAAGAAAAATACATTCCTCGTCGATATCATGCTATGGTTCAACTCCTAAGCATTAAAGATGTTCTTTAATTACAATATTTTCAAGATATTTCGTTATATGCCCTTATTAAATTCAAAAATCACTTCAAAATGCTCGCTAGTGCATTGAGTTGTCTTCCACTCGGGCTTTGATGACGATGCTCCTGCATCACTTTTTTTGGTGTTGGAGGTTGTATTGTACGGATCCGTATAGTTCATACATCAAGGAAAGAGGGCATGATTTTCAAGGAAGCTTGTTGGCACAAAAATCGAGGTTGTTTGGAACGTTTTATTATTGCAGCTAGGCTGTACTAATTAGGATGTACAACAAACTATGGGCACATTTTTCAAGGTGTTGTTTTCTAGGTGGGTCGTACAACTATACGGATTTGGCATGTTTTTCAAGGAAAATTTTGTAGGGGACAGTTTTGGTGCTGTGAGGTGTTTTCTCTTGGATGGAAATTGTGAGTTTGTTGTTGATATGTACTTTCCTGAAGCTAAATAATAAAATCTCTCTCTCTCTCATTGGGTTTCCCTACATTGGGTTTTTCCCTGGCATTTGCCTAAATTTCTGAGTTATTCATGGGTGATTGAATGTTGTTCATTGTGTTTATTTCCGCTGCATATTTGCTTAGCACTGTGTATTTATGCTTATGGAAATTTTTGAATGTGGGTTTGAGACATTTCAAAGTTCATGCAAAACAATTATCTCTAGGTTGCTAAGTGTATGACAGAATTGTTAGCTTGTTGATTTTGTCATTAAAATTAACATGGTATTAGATCTTTGTCTCTAAGTGATAGTGAACAGAGAGATTTTTGGGCAAGGTTGAAGAGGGAAAATTTGTGATTGTTTTCCTTGAGTTTTGATAGGGAATATGGTTGCATGCATTAGATTTGAAGATCAGTTGGATGGAATCTCCAACTATTTGCAGTGGAAGGTCTGGATGTCAGTTGTTCTCATGGAGAACAAGATTTGGACCTATGTCAGTTTTGTTGTTGTGGTTCCCGCAACAGATATTGTTGCTTTGGATTTGCATGGGGTCAAGGAGGCCAAGGCTCAGAGGATTATTCTAGATGGGGTGAAGTATCACCTTATCCCACACTTGGCTGAGAAGAAGACAACCAAGGAGATGTGGGATGCACTTAAGAACTTATTTGAGGCGAAGAATGAGAACCGAAAGATGGCCTTGAAGGATAAGTTGCATGATACCAAGATGAGTAAGGAGGAGAGTGTCTTTGCTTATCTTACTCGGGTAGCTTAAATGAAATATGAGATGGTTGTTGTTGGAGAGGTCATATTGGATTCATAGTTGGTGAGGATAGCCTTGAAAGGCTTCACCAAAGAATGGGAAGTCTTTGTGAAGTGTGTGGTGGGTCTTGATCATCTTCCAGATTGGAGCAGATTGTGGGATGATTTCACTCAGGAGGAGATCCTTGAAGGATCTCAGAGAAATGGACAGAAAATAGATGGAGTCGATGAGAATGTTTCTCATACTGCAAAGATAAAGAAGAAAGGAAGTTCCGAGAGGGACTTGAGTAAAGTCATATGTTATTGTTGTAACCAGTCGGGGCACCTTGCTTCTCATTGTCCTGAGAGGAAGAAGAAGAAGAAGAAGAAGAAGGAACCAGAGGGGCCTGAGACAACTGCTACAACAGCCATGGAGGACTTTGCCTCCAAGTATGATAGGAAATTTTCTTTGGTTACCCTAGTTTCCATTGTTGGTACCGGAGGATTTAAATGTGATATCAGATGGATTGTGGATAGTGGAGCCTCTTTCCACATGACGGGAATTTGGCGAGTATTCCTAAATATCACAGAGACAGGTCCTGACCAAAAGGTAGTATGGGGCGAGCTATACGTGGAGTTGGAAGGGTTAGATTCCAAATCGAGTTAACTTGCTCCAGTCTCAACCTTGGAGGATGTAGGATATTGTACATTGTTCAAGAGGGAACATGTATTTATCTACAGGGAGGGAGTGGACCCAGTGGATCTGCAACTGATAAGTGATCGAGTGAATAGATTGTATATGTTGCGAGGGAAACCTTCAGTGTATGATTCAGCGTCATATGAGGAACATGAAGAGGCTCCTGGGAGTGCGGTGGTACCAATGATTCAGTATTGCATTCCAAAAGAAGAGAGCAAGTCTCTTCTAAGCACTGGTAGGAGGCTCAACCAGTGTGTTCGAACCAATGCTCAAGATGGAGTGGATTCTCCAAGGAGCTCAGGGTTCCAGGTAGCTACCAGGAGAAGATCTTCTAGTTCGATTTTTGTGTAGGTGTTGAGGATAACTCCAATTTCAGAGGGAACTCCTACAAAGCATAGTGTGATGGGACCAAATGATGGAGATGGCAGTGAGTACGTCCCTCACTAAGAGGGAGTGTTATATTTTTAGCTCAGGAGGTACTCTGCATGCTTTTGTCTTGTATGCGGATGTAACCTTATGTTTACACTACTAGG
>JZKD02S1428760.1:0-11093 GCA_000966675.3 Picea glauca
ACCGATTAGATAAGGACCATATAGACTGAACCCCATATATAAACACAAATTTAAAGAGGAGATCAATCGGATGCTTGAAGCCAGCATAATCGAACCAGTCGAGGAATTGGAATGGATAAGCCTGATGGCCATACAAGACAAGAAACAAGGAAGAGGGATTAGGATATGCATCGACTTGAGGAAGTTGAATGATGCATGCCTACATGACCCATTCCCTACACCGTTCACAGGTGAAGTGTTAGAGAATGTGGGAGGACACGAAGCTTACTCATTCACTGATGGATTCTCAAGATACCATCAAATTAAGATAGCACAGGAGAACAGACACAAGACCACGTTCACGATGAAATGGGGATCTTAACAATATATAGTCATGTCATTCAGATTGAAGAATTCACTAGCAATGGTCTCCAGAGTGGTTATCGCAGCATTTAAGAATTCGTCCATCAGTTCCTCGAAGTATACCTGGATGACTAGACAGTCTATAGTATGTTGAAAAACCATGTGGAAGTTTTACGCTTGATGCTAGAATGATGCAGACAGTGTCAGATATCACTAAACATAAATAAATGCATATTTGGAACACTGTTTGGGATACTATTGGGACATATATTATGAAAACAAGGTCTATTGGTCAATCTGGCAAAGATCACAGTCATCGTTAATTTACCCGCACCAAAAATAGTCTGTCAGCTACGAGGGATGTTAGGACACACAGGATACTACAGGAAATTCATCAAAGGATATGCATAGATCACAGCACCAATGGAAAAAATTCTAAGAAATGATACAAAGTACCAATGGAACGATGAGTGTCAACACGGTCTGGATACTCTGAAAGAAAAGATGGTCACTGCACCAATATTAGTATTTCTAGACTGGGGAAAGACATTCCATGTGCATGTAGATGCATCAGTGATAGCAGTTGGAGTTATCTTAGCACAGCCAAGAGCAGGAGACTTGGATCACCCGATAACGTTCGCAAGCAAAAAAATATCAGACTCATAATAGAATTATAACACAACAGAAAGAGAAGGCCTAGCTATGGTTTACGCACTACAGAAGTTCAGACACTACCTATTGGGAAAACATTTTAAGATGTTTACAGATCACTCAGCCTTAAAATACCTAGTCAACAAGCTAGTGTTAGGGGGGAGAATTTGTCGATGGTTACTGATATTTCAATAATTCAACTTCGAAGTAATAGTCAAACCAGGAAGACTGAATGAAGGACCTGACCACCTATCACGGGTCACAAATGGAGAAGAACCCATGAACTTAGAAGACAACTTTCTGGATGCACATTTATTCTTAGTACATATTGTTGATGACTATTTCGCAGAGATCATCTAGTACTTGGGCATAGGTATTGCACCACAAGAATATACCACCGCGCAAAAGAACCTGGTAGTTCATGCATCCGACTATCAACTGGTCACAGGACATCTATATAAAATGGGCGCAGATAGAATTTTACAAAGGTATGTGTTAGAGAATGAACGACCACAAATTTTAGAAGAATCCCACGAGGGATTGGCAAGAGGACACTATGGAGGAAAAGCTACAACTCATAAAGTAGTCTACACAGGATTATGGTGGCCAACGATTCATAGAGACTCAAAAGAGTATTGTCAGGGATGCAATGTTTGTCAAAGGGGAGGCAAACCCAACAGAAGGGGCGAGATGTTGTTACGACCACAAGTGACATTACAAGCATTTGATAAATGGGCAATAGACTTTGTGGGACCAATTAACCCACCAGCCAAAAGAACAGGGGCAAGATACATCATAATCACGATGGAATACCTGACAAGGTGGGTGGAAGTCGCACCAGTAAAAGACTACAACACAGAGACAGCTGGACACTTCTTATTTGAACAAGTAATTACTAGGTTTGGGTGCCCAAGAGTTTTGATGAGTGACCAAAGCACGCATTTCATAAATAGAACCATCTGCGCGATGCTCGAAGAATTTGAAGTTCACCACCAGAAAAGCACACAATATCATCCACAAGCGAATGGCACAGTAGAAGCCTTTAACAAAATTCTAGAGAACGCACTAACAAATATCTGCAACGTCAACATAAACGATTGGGACCTCAAAGTACCAACAATATTATGGGCGTATAGGACAACATGCAAGAAATTGGCAGGGCACACATCATTCAAACTCTTCTACGAGCAAGAAGCGGTAGTGCCATTAGAATTTTTAGTACCCATCTTACGTGTAGCAGCTATCACACAAATGACAGAACACGGTGCAATACAGGAAAGACTGAACTAGTTGTTAGCAATGGAGGAAGACCAAATCCTGGCAGGATTCTATCAACAAGTGCAGAAGGCCAGAGACAAAGCATGGCATGATCAACACATTAAGAAGAAGACTTTCAAGGAAGGAGATCTAGTATTTCTCTATGACAGCAAATCATTTCATCACTCAGGAAAGATGAGAATGCATTGGTTAGGACCATACGAGGCCAAACATGTAATAGACGGTGGAGATGTACAGTTAAGAGATTTAGCAGGTGCATACCTCAAAGGAATGATCAACGAGAGCCGACTGAAGTTGTATAAGGATAGTCTACCACCCACCGCGCAGTAAAAAAAAAAAAGTGTGAAGCACACCAGATTCAAAAAAGCCACTGGACACTCAAAACATGAATGTAGTAAAGGAAATAACAATGGTTACATGCCAAAGAAAAACGAGCAGGAAATGGAAATTCGGAAAAAGTAGGATGACAATACAGCACTAAGCGGAATTAAGGCACGACAAGGACTGATGGAACATCACATTAAACACGCCAACTGGATATGGCAAAGTAAGAATAATGGAAAGTATGAAACTACTGCAGATGCATTAAACCCACAATTATGGTGTATTAATTGCATCATGGAGGAAGTGTCCTCGATAAGCTTCATGACAAGCCCATACAACACGCGAGCTTGGAAGAAACTTGTCTATTCGTGAAAGGGGAACAGAGAGAGCAACAATAGCTCGAACAAACAGAGCAAGACCACAGAGCTCACTGTAGTCCTTCAAACTCAGCAAATGTTCGACACTCACCACTATGGCACCACCGAAGTCTGTCGAACCAAGCCATACAGCCAGGCCGACCAAGGTTCAAACTAGGTCACGAGGACCGTTGGAAGAAAACAAGAAACAACAACCGGAGATCATTGATATCAATGAGATCCCATCCCCAAAGATACCACCAGTGAACTCTACACCGGTACTGGAATAGATTCAGTAGCCACAAGCAAAGGACCTGAAAGAGGACATGCCAGCAGCGATGCAAGAACCTCAGAACGAGGAAGCAGAAACCCAACAGGAAGTGCAACCAGAAAGCACTGAACCAACTGCGGAAGGTAACAGAATGGTACAGAATCATGGATCCAAAGGGAAACCAGATGAGTCGCAAGTACCCAGCCTAGGTCAACTAATAGAAGAGACCATAGGAACTACCTTGGCTTGGCCATAATGGATTACAGGGCAGCAACCAAAAGTTGTTGGAACCTTGTACCAACCACCACAGTAGGAAGACAAAGTTATGATATTGATCTCACCTCGTAAGAAACCAGCAGCAGAAATAGTGCTACCACGCATACCAGAGGGAGTACAGGTGGAGCTGCAGCTACCGGGTCACGTTGGGAAGCTCAAGTATTTCGACCACGACATATCAGACAAAACCAAGTACCCCGAACTTGCGTCGAGGGTTTTTATACAAAACATAGTGGTAAACCAACTTGGAGAAACGATCATCCAGCCACATCACTGGGCAATTGGACTGGACAGAACAGGCATTTTAGGGTTGCTGAAACTTCCGCATTTTGGCAGAGGCCAGTACGCGATAACATGCATTAAGAAGATGTTAGCATTCATGCATGGAGGAGATATATGGTTAGACAGACCCATCCCCATAACTGTTGATATTATCACACATATAACAGGACTACCCAGCCGGGGTATGGATTTCGCGTTGATTTTGGACGATAAATCGAAGGAGAAAACATTAGCAGTGGAAATGAAGAAGAAATACGGTACTGCCAAGGGGACAAGAGGCATTATAATCAAACGGATCAACAATGAAGCGACAGAATTGGGCGCAACGATCTTATCATGTAAATTGTTAAGAAAATGTCGCAAAGATGAATTACCAGCAGGAGTCATCGTAGTTGCAGCTTATTACGCAGAAGGCACCTTCGTGAGCTGGGTGCCTTATCTATTAAACTTGTTTCAAGTGGACTGGAAGGATGCGTAGGACCTCGGTACAAAATTTCATTACTCATGGCTACTCACCCTCGTAGCCTTCATGGGATGGCGGGAAACAGAGTATGTAGTTTTTGCTACTAGACCACAGCCAGCGGGAGCGAGATATCTATTACTGAGATCCGGCCCACATACAGGCATAAGAGGGAAAATGGAATCATCTTTGAAGCATACATACGGGACATACAAGAAGCTATTATCCGATCATGGAGAATAACACAAGAGGTTTTCGTGTGATATGGGGACATTGCTAACTTATGGGCTACACGTCAAGCCATATGGATACAACCAAGACAGGATCCATAAACAATGGCTACCAATGCGCTACTGCATCACAGAAGGTGATATAGACATGGTCATCAGTGAATGGCCTAATGCATGGAGGATCCCATCCATTCCCCAAGAAGTACGGAAGGACCCTCAGAAGGAGAAGCAACACAGGAGGAAACACAGCCTCCGCAAAACCCAGTGCCCAAGAAACCAAGGATGAGCCAAAACAAGCCGACTCAGGCAAACAAAGGGGCAAAGACGATAAGGACCCAGAAGGGGCAGAAAGAGACCAAATAAAATCCAAAGCAAGCTAAGGGAGCATAGGAGACCGCCCCAAATCCCAACACACAGGAACTAGGGGGAACTAAGAGACCAGCTATATAGGCAGCATGCATGCATAAGAAATCAAAGGCGCAACGAGCATCACGGGACTATACGATCACGAAGGACGATGGAGAAATGATCGCCATAATGGTCCAGGATTGTCTAGCAGAAGACTTCAATCACGCAACACATCACAGGGATAAACTGCAAAAAGAGCTGGCAGAAATGGGACAGCTCCTCACGAAACTCGGGGAAGCCTAGAGAGCAAGTAGCAGCATAGGCATAGAGTCGTCGACAACACAAACCAACGAAAGAGTGGAGGTAGAAGAATGATACCCATCCCTCTCAATGCCACACACACACACAACGGTCTACATAAAATCGAGGATGCTACGACTGGATGAAATAGTGGGACATACACCACTAAAGGATTTAGACCACATGCAATTGGTCTTGACACGGATGCCATCAAGGGCACTGTACAAATTGTAGGTTAGTGTCGACCACGAGATGCAGTCTCGGGTACATAAAAACTTAGTTGAGCTACAAAAAGAAACAAAGCAGCGGGAAGAGATGGAAAAAGAGTATGAGCAGGCCAAATCCAAAACCCAAATGGAGACATAACGCATGAACGAATTGGAATGCAGAGTGGGAGAATTTTTTGGAAAACTTCCAAGCACTACGCAAGGAAACGAACTCCCAGCCACAGAAAATATCAACTAGATTGTGCAGGAAATTGCTCAATACCAAAAGGAGATCGAGGATCTCCGAGAACAGTTGACACCAACAACTCCACCGGAAATAAAGGAGCAAAGGATGAAGGAAACAACAGCGCAACTACAGGAGATGGAGAAACAGGTTAGCATGGCAGCTGACTTGCTCGAGAAAGCAACGAAACTTTGGACAAGACTGGAGGAGGATCCATAGGTTCAACGCTGGGACAAGGAAGAGGAAAGGATCAATGCAGCGATCCAAGAAATCAAACAGAGGTGAAAGACCATGCCAATCCCAAAATGCATCAAGGGGACGTAAGATTTGAAGAAGATGCAGGCAGAACTTATCACTGCGCAAACACAAAAACAGGAGCGTCAGGCTCAAATAGAACCATTACAGGAACAGGTAGCAGAAGTACTCGCATAGGCAGAAGCAGCTAGAACACAGATGGCACAGACACGGGAAGAATGTGCAGGATTACTAAGCGACAAACTGGCAGTTCAGGTAGTGAATACCATTAAGGAGAAGACCGCACCGGCACTGAAAATTTCTAGACGATCACCGAGGAGATCGAGGCAGCTCAAAAAAATTAGGTGACTCGGGACAAGTCACATGTCAGTGTTGGGGGCCTGTTGGCAGCATGCCGAAGTGGGAAAGAAAGAATGCATGAAGAAGAATGACAACTAGAATAGAAATCATGGGAAAGAAAGTGTGCAAGAGGAAAGTGACAACTGGTAAGAAGCACAGCAGGCACGCATGCAAGAAGGAGGCGACAACTAGAAGGAAGAAAAGCACACATGCAGAGAAGGAAGACCTAGTGACAGTAGGGTTAGGGTTTTTGTAAGGTTTTTTGTGTAAATGGATGAAGATCCCAATATATATATATATAGATACGCAGGTATTATAGAAGGGTCGGTTCACTACCTATGGAGGTTTGATTGTTTTTATGTAATTCTTTTGATTAGAAGAACTACTTTTGTAAAGAAATTGAGCTAGAGGAGAGGAGAGAAGGTAGATCTTGAGGATTATATCACAGGCCGAGGAGCCTGATGCGGTCTAGTTCGCCTCATAGAGATATTACCCATCCGAGGAGAATTGTAAGCGCACAACGCAAGATTACAGAGCTACCATAATAAGAGAGCCAAGAGACAAATATTTGTGGATGTAGCCCGGGAGGGGGTGAACCATGGTAATACCTATGTAATGTGATGAATGCATGCATATATTTGTCATATGTTTATTTGTTAAGTGTTGTGTGTAATGAATGAATGAGGTATTATATTGCTTGGTTAATTATTGTTGGGATATAATGAAAAGATACCATGGAGATCAAAATATAAAAGAGAATAATAGTAGTTTGTAACACAAGCTAGAATAAATGGCTCAGAATACAGATCCCATATCTCATACTCAATCCTAGGTTGTAAACACATGAGTCTTACAACCACCCATTTAAAGCTATCTAGGGTGATACTGCGCAGTGCACTCTGTGTGATGTGTTTCCTTTTGGTTTACCAGAAGGTTCGGTAGTTTTAGGCTTTGTTGGTACCCTGAAAGATATGAACCGTGGGTCAACAACGTAGGTAGTAGGGAAGCGTAGTCCATGTTAAGCCAACACCAGCGTATTTGAATCTGCATGGAGCCACGTGAACAATTATGAATAAATAGGATTGTCAATTGAAGCAGTTAATATTGCTGACATATATGATCTCTTGAAGAGGCAAGGTTCAACTGAAAACCTGATAGGAGTACATCCCTTGATTTCCCCTTCAAAATTCATATCCCTGACTGGAGGTCGTTTCTGACAGAAGTCATGGGAATCCCAACGATTGGAGGAGGAAGAGACCAAAGGTGGAAAAACATCAACAAGAGAAAAGAGGAGGATAGATGTGTGGTTTACACACAAAAAAAACATATGCATGAGAGGAATTAGATGTGTGGAGGAGAAGATATGAGCGGTCAACAGTTTGCAGCAGCGAACGAGTAGCAAAAAATCTTGGAAGATTGAGTGAGTTGTAGACTCACGGATAGATGGTGCATTGAAAAAGAGGTGTCCAGTTGCACAAATCTGAGAAGAAGAAGATGTTAGAAATTTGTTCTTGAAGAAAATAGAAAGCTTGTCCAAAGGATTAATCATCACCCTGGAACAGAGAAAACCCAGATCAAGACTGGAGCTACAAAGGACTACATCTTGGTACCTAATGGAAATAAACTGACACTGGTAAGGGAGTTCACCGAGGGACTATATAGCAAAGAAAGGACTCCTTGTGCAGAGGAAATCTAGTGGGAATGGTACTTGATAAACAATGGAAGTCCTAAGCTCAGTGGGAAGAGGGAAACTATTGTTGTTGCTAGTGGAGGAAGGAGAGTAACCTTCCTGGATCATTCTAAATATGACAACCAGTTGAATCAATCCCCTTGTGGTATAATGGCTTGGCACGGGGGTGGCATGTTGTAGGAAGGTACTATGCAACATAGCCTAAGGTTGGGAGGAAAGGCATCCTCTCTCAATCAGTTGGTTGTTGAAATTTAATGAACAAATAAGTGTTTTTAACTTAATGTGTTGACGTAAATATGTTATTGCATGATCAAATAAATATGAATGTTTGATTGACTTCCTAATTAAAATGGAGTAATTACGTCTGTTTCCATCGGCCAACCTGTTAAACTTATGAACCCATGAGAACTGTATAAGGGTAGAGTATATCCATGTGAGGACTACAAGACTTTGCATGGAAAGGTTACAAGACAAGAATAAAATATTCATCCAGAAACTAATAGAGGAGATGCCTAAATGATTGAGGAGGATCGTTGTGTAGACTCCGAGAGCCTCAATTCTGTGGAACCCTTACCCTTGAGAGGAAAGTTTAAAGGATATGGAAAAATCCTTCATTTGGACAATGATAGGAGTGCCTTAGTGTCTGGGAGAGCCCTATGTGATGAGGAACTGTAATTTTTGAAAGAGTAACCTGCCTTAGGTGGGAAGCTTGCAAGATATGAAAATCTTCGATCCAGATGAGGTGAGAATGATTTAGTCTATTTAAGAGTGAAATTCCGAACTCTTAAGAGTTGGTAGAACCTTAGAAAAGGCCTAGAAGGAACCTTGATCTAGTTAAGTCCAAATTCAGACTGATACCCTGAAGGAAATCGATGTTTTAAGATGGGGAGGTTCACAGTCGTTGATTCAGTCGAGAAAACATATCTAGATTTTTGATCGAATGGTATTACCATTGAAGTATCAGATGGGGGAATGTGTTAAGACTCTTATGGAGAAACCTCGTGTCAACGAGGATCATTGATCTTTTGGAGTGTGGCCAGGATCAATTATGGAACTTTGGAACCAATTCTTAGTATATCAAAGTAAGGATCGTTAGAGGTCTGCGAAGAGGATTAGAATAATATTTTGATGGTGAGGGAGTTCAAGGACCATAAATCTCTCAAGAAGTCTCTCGTGAGATCTCAGTCGTTGAATCTCGTGTGAATCGCTCTGAGGATAAGGGTTCACAAATCGTATCCAACAAGCAGTTGTAAACCCCGAGGCACATGATATCCATAAAATGAGATGATCATGTAATGTTTGATCAGTCAGAAAGAGTGAGTTCAGACTAAGTCCATCAGAGTGGTTCATGATGCTCAAATGGAGATTCCCTGATGGGATGGACTCTGAGGATGGAGGTGTACCGTTGATCGACGTATGACAAGATTTAATCTCGTTTGTGAATTTGTGTGGGCCCTATTACCCCCCCACCCTAGGGTTAACTAAGGAGATGATGTCTCGAGGCCTGCAGGTAGAAAACATGTAGTGTCGAGAGCCATATGATCGAAAGGGCCCACTTTGATAAAATAGATCCCCTCCTCTCCACCACGCATCATCACTCATTGTCACATCATAGCAGTGTTTGCCACACCAACTTGGTCTATAGAATACAATAGGTCTTGCTTCATGAGGTAACAAGTCTAGTCTCATGGTAAGTGTCACTTTAATAATTGAAGAATTTGAGCATGTTGCAAAGATTCCTTTCTTTATTATGGAAAATTTGCTTGGAAATTATATTTTTTTCCTTATTTCACCTTGGTGGTTTTCATGGTATCCTAGTAAGTTGGTCACCCTCGAGAAAAGGATTTCTACTAAGGGGTCTCCTTGAAGGTTCATTGTACCATCCCCACTCATACTTAACACTTTCTATATTTTGTCCCCTCTGTTTCCTCATCTTTTGGGTCTTCAGGTTCATTGACCCCAAGAAGGGTATGTGTCTCATTTCATGGGAAGAAGGGGCTAAAGGCCTAGAGGTGTTGCAACTAGCACAGTAAAAATAAAAATCCACGGTTCACCTTTATATATGCTCTCCCTAAGGTCCTAAGATACATGAAACACTTCTCTTAAAAAATAAATAAAGGACCTTTAACAGAAAAATAAACAAAACGTGTCCCGCTTGATGGGGGAGTGCATTGCGGTGTTCTTTTATTTCCAGTGCACATAGCACCCAATGTACTCTAACTTCAAGTGGCATTGTGGTGCTCCCTTTATTTCCATTTCACATAGCACTCAATGTTCTGATCATCAAAAAAAGGGGGGAAAGACAAATAAAGGGCTTGAGAAAATTTTGCATTGCAAACAAAGGGATGCAGCGCACCCTCCACAAATGCACCCATAAATGAGACAATATGAGCCCTTGATATGTCAAGAACCCCATGCCAAAGAGTACTTCCCCAATCCACTTCATACTCATTACATGATCTAGAGAGGGTCGTCTTGGGAAATATTCCTAGACTTGTGGATTGGCCTACCCAATAGGGCACCATGACACCCCTCCCATACCTAAATTTGGAAAAGTTTATAAGGTCTTTGAGCATTTGTTTAATTCAAAAAGGGGGGATTTAATGCACTTGTTTGGGTGGTTCTTTTATTAAATGTGGCTTACTTGACATTATTCAAATGACTTGTGGACCCTTGGAGGGCATATTTGTTCGTATTTACAAGACCTTTCCCAGTTAAAGTCATTCATGAAGGAACTAAGCCACTTGGACCTTCATAGGGGCATGAAATCCCATTGGATAGATGTTTCACCCCACACATTGGAGGCCTAGGATGATGAACGTTGCACCTTGGATGATATATCTAGCACATGAATGAGGCACAGAACCATGAAGAAGATACGATGTCACCCTCCTATGCCCAAACGTCCCTCTTTGGAGCATGATGCCACACATTTAGGAGGTCGTTTGGTGTATTTTTTGCACTTGGTGGTGTGGCTTGTGACTCCACACTTTTGCTTGATTTGGGGATGACATGGCACCTTTATAGTATGACTTCCTAGCCTTTGTAGGCTTGTATTCACATGTGCCACCTTGGAGAAGAGTTTTATGGGCTTGCATGCCATTATTTTTCTATGTTGTGACCTATGTGGGAAAAAAGAATAAATCGTTTTGCTAGTTAGGCATTGTAAATTTGGTTTTGACCTAAATTTTAGGAATTGATTGTAAATGTGGAAAAACATGACTTGGGTTTTCCTCTATCA
>JZKD02S1428771.1:29636-41942 GCA_000966675.3 Picea glauca
ATTTTTTCCCTCCAAAATTTCCCCCCAATTTTTTCCCTTAAAAATTAAAAACAAATTTTACTCTTTTATTTCATTATTTACATGTTAAATACAATATTTCTCATGTTTATTTATTTATCCCACATTCATAAAACATAGTGATGATCCATATAATTTTAGGTATATATGTAGACAATATACCTAATTTTTATTTATCCCACATTCGTTATACTAACAGTAATTTATATTATATGTGTTATATATGCACATTCTTGTTTTATCTTTTTACATTGTGTGATATCTTGGACAATATTCATTAAAGGATTTGGAGCAAGCTACAAGGGAGAAACATCGAGAAGACATCTAAGGATAATCTAGCATTTTAGAGGTTAGTTGTTTTTTAAATTCTTACCATTTACCAAAACAACAATTATAAGATCATCTTTGAATCACATAATAATTTTCCATGCGAAAATTAAAAAACCTTAAATTTGTTTAGATGTTTTCCAACTTTTTCTAAACAAATCCCAACTTTTTAAAAAGAATTGAGACTTTTTTCAAAAAAAATTAACAAAATCCTTAATATTTTTTGAAAAAAAAGTCAAATTTAGGTATAGTTTTGTAAAAAAAAACATCTTTTTTTAATTGTTTTTTTTAATTGTTTTTTACTTAATTGTTTCTAGTTTTGGCCCATGGTGGTTATTGGGCAATGCCTAGGGCTTGGTCGTGGGGACTGGGGTGATGTCGGGCATCGCCCCAGCCCCCACGACCAAGCCCTGGGTGCGGGACTATGACTTGGTTGCGGGGGGGCAACCTCGTGGGCGTGCCCATGGCTTGGCCACGGGGTTGGTAAGGCTAGGGATGAAGGATCAGATTATGTCACTGAGAAGGGGGAGGGGGTGAATCAGTGACACAATAATTTGATCATATTTTTACTTTTGTCAATGCAAACAAAATTTGAACACAATATTTTATCGTGGAACCCAATTGGGAAAACCATAAACACTTTTCTATTAACTGCAAAATTTTATTTTACAAGTTACAATAGAAGGAAGATGTTCTTCCTCTTTAGATCAGCACCCACTGATCAAGATTCACCCACACCCTTTTTCACCATCTCCAACTGGTAGGAGGTTACAACCCCCTATTTAGTCAAAACTGACAAGGAAGCACCTACTCCCCTGCAGGATCCAACCTACCCTTGCACCTCCCAACCACCCTTAATTTCATCAATCTGAAAATAGGATATGCAGTCCAATAATGGTATTCTATATTAAACACTGGATTTCATAACTGCTACTTTATCTCCTTATGTTCTTGATCTTCAATAAGACATTGACAGACACACTTTCTAATTCACATCTCAGCATATTTATAAGCCTTTAAACTTTTCAACATAACTCTTCATAAACAACATGTCTTTTCATTTAATATTACATAGCCCTTGTTTTAAGTAACACAGTCATTAACATGACTTTTCATAACCACACATCATTTTAACAACCATATGACCTATTTTTCATAAATCGATCACAGGTGTGGATTGATTGCTTTTTTAACTCGATTCCATATCTCTGCAAATATTGTAGAAACCGAGTTATGAAGAGGTACTTCCTTCAACCCATTTACATGTGACCATAGATGCAGAACCACGGGCTTATTAATTTAAGCATTGTCTCTTATTTCTCCCTTTTTCTTTTATCCCCCATATGTCTAGTGTTGGGACCGTGTTCTTCAGTACTTTGTCCTTTGGGACGTCAGGCCTTTGCAACTTTTCAAATCTCTCGAATCAGATTCCACCGAAACAGATCGGACAATCAACATTCGTTCTTCCATTAGTCGAACAATCCTATATTGTTCATAGGTTTCAAACAAATCGATTATTGTTGGCACAGGGGCAGACCCAGGGTTCAACGCTACAACAACGCACCAACAAAACCCTAACTATCGCCCTTTCGGCAACACCTGCGAAGAAGATGAAGTCTCGCCCAAGGTAGAGGCAGGGGTGGTTGCAGGACTCGGATGTCTGCAACTTCAGCTGGGACACAAATCTTTGATTCTAGCACTTAACAAAGTTCTTAGCAATTAACCTTCATTAATATTCAGTTCATAGTAACTGTGCAAATGTACCCTAATTACAAAGTATCGCAGTATGCAACCAGATCCATCATCTAATAACACTTAACATAATAGGAACATATTAGATCTAGCAGATTCAAGTACTAAGCACATCCATATAGGTCATATCTAACATTCATTCACATGATTAAGAACAAAGCAACATCAGATCTATCTAACATGCATCACATAGAAACACATCGATGCATCTCACAAAGAAGAGCAACACAACATGTACATGGTTCACCCCCACCCTGGGGCTACATCCACCAACTCTTATTCTTTATTAATGTCTTCAATCGGTTACAACACACAGTCATCAAAAAACCTTATGCGCACAGGACAAAAGATCTACGTAGCTCGCTAGATCCTTCATCCTTGCGTCATAGCAAGAAGCCTTCTATAATCTCTACAATAAATTGCACTTAGATCTGTAACCCTTCTATGGTCATGCACAGAGAACTACTAGAACTTAGCTTACAACACATATATAGGCTACCATCTCTTACTTACTTCGCCTAGACATCTATTTATACATACAAAAGTGGGCCTAAGCATGGGTGAACCCACAGGCCGACATCCCTTTCCCATTACATTGTCCCAAAACCCAAAAAGGGGCCCAAAAGTGGGCCAAGATCCCATGATCTTTGCTTCCTCTGGCACTCCATCTTTGACAGGTTGTCGAAGTCCCAAAAATTGTCAATTATGACCAAGTGTTCCTCAAAACTTGGTCAAGGGCCAACAGGCCCCCAACACTGACCTGTGACTCGTCCCGAGTCACTCTGTTCTGAAAAATTCCGCTTCGAATGCCTCGAGCTTGGATCGAGCTTCTTTGATCTGCTGCAGTTTTATTGCTTCTTTCTCAGTGAACTCCTGAATAAGTGCATCAATGACCAGTCCTTTGAGGCGATGTTCTGTTGTACTCACAACCTGTTCAATTTCTACTCCTTGGCTTTCAAGTTCAGTGAATAGTTGACATGCCTTTTATTGCACTGGTTGAAGTCATTGAGAGACTTCCATTACTTTACTCTAGAGTGTGTGTACTTGTTGTTGGGTCATGCGTTGCTCTGGAAACCTCTTCATTCTCTCAACTGGTGACAAGGCCTTTAGCTGCGCTTGTAACGTGTCTACCCGTTGTTGTGTGTGTTGGAGCTATGACTCTAATGCCTGCAATTCTGGACTTTCCGTGAGGGTTTCATACATCTGGGTGCTTCTAGAGCTCAACTGCTTGTATTCCAAGGCAAAATATTTTAGTTGGTCGACTGCACTTCGGGCAGTGGCCTCTCTTAGGTCTCTTATTTCTTGAGGTGTCTCAGGCACAGTGCGAAGTTCCAGGTCTGCGATGCGCTGCTGAAGTTGTTGGATCACTCCTTCTAGTTGTGCCACCTGATGTGGAGCTCATTCTTCTATCTAGAATTTGAGGAGTGTCACAGAGCGAAGAGCTCTGTGAACCCATTCCTATACTTCAAGTTTCTCTACAAGCAATTGTTCCCTCTCTTGTTGTAGCGTTGCTTTCTCTTTCTCCCACTTTTCTTGAAGAGCTAGTTTTTCCTATTCTGCATTACTGCGTTGTTATATCATATCTTTCTGTGTCTATACCAAAGCTTAGGTAGCTTGTACTGTCTCTTCCTGAGCTTGTTGAAGGAAAGCTTCAAATTTATTGGAAATCTAGTGCAGTTGGGCTGGCTCATCTCCTGGTTCTCTTGTTCCACTTGTCAAGGGTGCAATAGAAACTACGTGGCTGGATTGTAGTGCCTGTTGCACTTCTCGAATTTCTCCCTTGATTTGGCTGAATACCTCCTCCTACTTCACTTCTTGCTTTTCCACGATATCCAATGAAGCATCATTCAATGCAGTGACTAAGAAGTCGAAATAGTCTAAGGTGAGGGTAGTCTTAAACGTAGCCCTGGTGGCTCTAGATTTCTTTCGGGACAAAGGCTTTGGCAAGGTAACCTTCCTTTTCTTGGTTGGATCCTCTTCATCTCTAGGAGGAGTAAATTCTCCTTTGTTTTTCTTGACTTCCATGCCTCCTATTTCTCCACCATCATCTCCCTGCTCAGGTGAGGTCGAGGATGTCTCCACCGATGTGCTATGGACATTATGAACTTCATCATTTTTCTTCGTTTTACTTGGTCCCGGTGTGTTTGGCATAGTATCAGGGCTATCCACATCGGACATATCTGCGGGGTCCATTGGAACAAGGAGGTCTGTCAACCATTCCTTGATAATCTCCTCCAAGTCCTCTTTTGTCAATTTGTAATATGAGTGGAGTTGTTTCTTATGCTCATCAACACGCACTGTAATGTAGGTGAAGTGGCAGTCCACGTTGAATTTCATCAAGGGTCTAAACCTGTAAAGTGTGTTCAGGGTAATGTGTGGTGTAGACTGGATTGAAATCTTTAACTGGTTGTAGTAGGCATGGAAGACGACATTTCACTACCATTGTTTTCTCATGTCGCTGGAATACCACAGCGTACAGAACTTCGCAGCCAGTGGTTCAAAAGGTTCTATATCTAGGAAAGTGGTGCCTTTTGGTATCTCCTAGGCAATGAAAGCGATCAATATAAGAAGCCAACTAAAATGGAAGTCATACCCTTGGTCTTGCACTTCTTTGCAATCAATCTCTAGTTGATTGACAAGGTACTATGCCCAGTTCATCTGTAATCCTTCTACGCACTTCCCTACGAGGTCGACCACGAATCCAGTCACTTGAGTTGGTCTATTCTTACAAACTAACTTTCCCAATATCAGCTGACAGGAAAGGCACACTACGCCAATCTAGATAGAGGCTACCTTGTAGCCTCGCGTGCCCTTCTCGACATCGCCATAGGTTTCCTTAATTTTTTGCGTTAATTCTCGGTCGGAGGTCTTGCTAGGGTAGAACTCTTGTGGGTCAGGGCCTTGCATGATAAGCTCTGATATCCGATTGATCAAGGTCGGATCCACAGTGATGCATCGATATAGCCATAGGTATCCTCTGTGATAGCAAGATAGAAGAAACTTTACCCACACATTCACCTCCTGGTGTCTACCAAAGTGCGGAATCTTCATAACATTCAGCAATGTAGACTGTGCGAGGTTCTGGGTCCAAGACTGTGGGATGATCTTTGAGTTCTTTCAGTTCATCTTCGTTAGATACTTGTGTATGGAAAGCATACTGTATACTTTCCTGTCGCCGAGGTTGAAGTCACTAAACTTCAATGCTACAAGCTTGTCTTGATCGGCTCGAACTACGTGCACTCCTTTCGGAAGGTATGCGGTGATAAACGTATACTCGAAGTCTTTGGGTACACTGTCATGGTTAATCCCACCGCTCAGAGGTGGTATGTAAGTTGGCAGAATGCGTGGAATAAGCTCGACGTTCGCAATGTCGTCTTTGTGTTTTTTTCTTGTCTCTATCGTGGTTCGGGAAGGTCCTGCTCCACGAGCAGTTGAGGGAGAAGCTTGGATTCCTCCCGTTGATGATGCTTGCACACCTATAGACATCCTTCTTTCTGACCTGAATCTCTCAGCCATTAAGTCAATCAGAACGTCTTCGACTTCTTTCTCTACTGCGCTGAGCTCGTCTAACATACAAGCTCAGGGTCGATTAGATCGAATGTGAACTAGATTCAGAAACTGCAATGGAGGGCATGGGAACAAGGCGTTGATCACAGTGAAAAATAATCTCAAGACGTGGGCTCAAGTTCTTAGTTAGCAAAAGGTATTCTCGAGGCATGGTGTGGCGGACTAAGTAAGAAAGTTAGCAATAGTCTGCTTGCAACAGGTATGAGGCGTCCTTAACTCATGTTCTGTCTGTTTATGGTGCGGTTTGATGGTCTATTGGCGAATCATCAATGTTTTTTGACTCATTCGAAGCGGCAGTAGAACGGTTATATCAGCTTCCAATGGCTATATTGCTTCGCCTTTGCGAAGTGGCCTATGTCGATGGTCTGATATATCGACAAAGTTCAATTTCTGCGACTTTCCCATTCTGCAAGGTCCCCTCTGAAATATTTTGTAGTCTGTCAATCTGAGCTCTCTTTTTACTTAGTTTTCTAGCCTTTTTTCCAGTGATCTTCGTCTCGGGGATTCTCTTTCCATTTTGATTCTTATTTTCCTTGAAAATAGGTACTTCGCACTGCTGATATTCTCTCCTAAGACCCATGGGTAATAATTCTTCTTTTTTTCGAACATGTGCTTCAGGCTTCTGTCAGCCTTCTGACATTCTTTCAGCTTCGACATCTGGTCCTCTAACGATAAGTGGCTTCGATCTGTTCTCCTATTCTTCAATCAACTGTGCAATCCTTTTGGTCATGAAATATGTTAACTCTTGTCTCTGTTGTTCTAAAACTTTTTCTTCTTCTTCCTTTGTGGCTTTATCTCTCTTAATCCAAGTTTTTCCAAGTAACACAGTAAACGGGGTGTTGTCCTCAATAAACTTAATAATCTCAAAATCTTCTTCAGTCGAATTTCCATTGACTATTATAGGTATCTGAGCGAGTTTTCCACATAACATTATCAGTTTTCCTCTAAATAGTCCTATTCCTCCCAGTGAAGGAATCATGGCGGGCTACCCTATAACTTCCCAAGTTCTTTCTGGCATGATGTTCACTTGTGTTTCTTTGTCAAGAATACAGTCAATGTCGAAGTCCCCTAGTCTTGCTTCAACTTGTTCCTTTTCTTTAAAGATCTCCAGTAATCGGACATCTTTATGTTCTTTCAGGGTTTCTTTCATCTGTATCAATACTTTCTCTGATTCTTTCTGAGATTCGGCTATTTCTAGAGTTGTCTTAGGGTTTTCTTCATTCAAATTCATTCTTTCAAGCTTAGCAATCATTCTAGGGAAATCCAACACTTCATGGTCCAAAGCTTTGCAACAGAGACAACTAGGTTTTCCACTCGGGCATTCCTTAGCTATATGGCATGGTTTTATTCAACTGTAACATAGGGTTAATCCTCTCTTTCTTGTGAATGATCCCCAGCCTCTTCTGTACTGCGCACTAGAATCATGGTAGCTAGCCTGCAAAAAATTCTTTCTAGGATCCTGCATCCATTGTTTAGTCCAAACATTCTTTCCATACATAGGTATAACATATTTATCATTATTCTTACCATATCTATCCATATCAAACCTTCTTTCATCTAAAAATGCTCTAGTTTTAAGCTAGGACAGACTCTATCAAGCATACTTAAATCCATGTCTTAGAAACAAAAAAAAAATTCACTTGTTTTACATAAAGCTTCCAGATCTAAAAACTTTTTAGATGTTCTTACCTCTATCAGAGCACAGAGCTTACAAATCTTACCTCTTTCTGTATATCTGGCCTCTTTTCTTTGAAAACTTCCACTTTAACCTTTCTTAGAGCACAAAGCATTCAGATCTGACTTCTTTTCTTCGAAAATTTCCACTTTAACCTTTCTTAGAGAACAAAGCGTTCAGATCTTACTTCTTTTCTTCAGATCTATACTTCCTTCTTTAGCATAGAGCTTATCAGATCAAGTGGATTATTGTGCACTAGGGCACAGGTCCATGCACAGAGCTTCCAAGTTTCAAGACGAATCTTTGCACCAAGCTTCTTCTTTTTCAGTTCCCAGCAATCACAGTTTCAGGTCTCCGCAATGGAACCATTTTTTGGCACAGGGGCAGACCCAGGGTTCAACGCTACAACAACGCACCAAAAAAACCCTAACTACCGGCCCTTTCGGCAACACCTGCGAAGCAGATGAAATCTCACCTGAGGTAGAGGCAGGGGTGGTTGCAGGACTCAGATTTTTACACCCTTAGCTGGGACACAAATATGTGATTCTAATGCTTAACAAAGTTCTTAGCAATTAACCTTCATCAATATTAAGTACTTAGTAACAGCGCAAATGTACCCTAATTATAGAGTATCATAGTATGCAACCAGATCCATCATCTAATAACACTTAACATAACAGGAACATATTAGATCTAGCAGATTCAAGTACTAAGCACATCCATATAGATCATATCTAACATTCATTCACATGATTAGGCACAAAGAAACATTAGATCTATCTAACATGCATCACATAGAAACACATCGATGCATCGCACAAAGCAGAGCAACACAACATGTATGTGGTTCACCCCTAGCCTGGGGCTATTTCCACCAACTCTTCTTCTTTATTAATGTCTTCAATCGGTTAGAGCACACAGTCATAAAAAGCCCTTATGCACACAGGATAGAAGATCTGCGCAGCTCGCTAGATCCTTATTCTTTGCGTCATAGCACAAAGCCTTCTATAATCTCTACAATAACTTCCACTTAGTTCTGTAACCCTTCTACGGTCATGCACAAAGCACTACTAGAAATTAGCTTACAACACATAGATAAGTTATCGTCTCTTACTTACTTCGCCTAGACATCTATTTATACATACAAAAGTGGGCCTAAGAGTGGGTGAACCCATGGGCTGACATCCCTTTCCCATTACATTTTCCCAAAACCCAAAAAGGGGCCCGAAAGTGGGCTGAGATCCCATGATCTCTGCTTCGTCTGGCGCTCCATCTTTGACAGGCTATTGGAGTCCCAAAAATGGTCAATTATGACCAAGTGTTCCTCAAAACTTGGTCAAGGGCCAACAATTATCATGACTTAATCTATAGGTGAGTGAACGGTTCACGTTTATTTTGGGATTTTGGGGCTTCAGGGGTTTGGATAATCGTTTCTCCAATTTCCTCCTGAGTGATCACCTGTCGAATAAGTCATAAAGCAGTGGATACATTTTGTTGTCGGTTGACACTTCCACTTATGATATCCTTCCACTGTACTTGATCAACGATCAAGAACGCTCCCAAAGTGTTTTCCAGATCGGACAACTCGTGTCCACTTCAAGACTTCGGCCTTTGGGACTTTAGGTGTTTTTTGGTGGTGAAACTCCCAAAGTGAAATTTCCCGGAGTGACATAACTTGTTGACACCACTTTTTGACGTGGCACTGACTTAGTGGATGCCACATGTCACTTAGATTTGTGGATTACGTATGCATAAAGTACCTATGAGACCTTGACACTTGTCATCATTTGATTACGCCACGTGTCCTTGTTGATGTAGATCTCTTCATGTGGCACATGTTCTTCTCCTTGATCTAACGGTCAGGATACTTCCCGAAGTGTTCACCTGATCGGACGACTCATGTCCACTTCAGGACTTTGGCCTTCGGGACTTCAGGTAATTCAATTTCTCCACTTCCCAATTCTCCCGAAGTGATATTCCTCGAAATGTAAACCTTGAGTAACTTGACTTCATCCAATGGCCATTCTTTAATCCGAAAAGGATTAACATGATAGAATGGATGTCAGGAATTCAGATATTTAGGATCTCAGGCCTTTAGACTTGCTTATCCTATCCTTCTACTTTCCTCAATCCGACGGTCAGGATATCTCTCTAAGTGTTTCCTCAAATCAGACAACTTGCGCCTATTTCAGTACAATTGTGGCTTACTTTGTCCTTCCACTAAACATGATCTGACAGACCTAATATCACCCGAAGTGTTCTTTAGATCAGACGGTCCTCATTTTACTTTGGGACGTCGGCCTTTGGGTGATCTTACTTGTTTTCAACCCTTTTCTCTTGAAGTGGTCAGTGTCGAAGTTGACCACTGCTACCTTGGAGCGCTCTGAATAGATCAGACGGTCCTCATTTACTTCGGGACTTCAGGGCTCCGGTCTTTGTCTTTTCTTATCCTATCCTTCCACTTAACTTGATCCAACAGTCTATGTGGATTTTGAAACCATAACTTGTGTGTGGCTTAGTTTGTCGCCCAAACTCCACAATTGAAGTTGTGCGATTGTTGGTGGATCAACCACAGTCATCGATCTTTGAATTGATGAGATCTAACGGTCTAGACTAATTGTAGGATTGGAAGTAACGTGTAGTTTAATTCTCCCTTCGTGCTCCGTAATCAATCCCTGCCCTTGATTTGGCGCTTTCATATCCAACGGTCACGACTTAATCTGATCATTTGGTGGATCAACCATAGTCGTCGATATTTGAGTCGATGAGATCTAACGATCTAGAATAATTGTGGGATCAGAAATAGTGTGTAGTTTAATTCTCTCTTGGAGCTCCACAATCAATCCCTGCCCTTGATGTGGCGCTTGCATATCGAACAGTTATGGTTTGTCTTGTGGGGATTTTGATCCCAATCACATTTCTTCATTGTGCTTTCCCTTCTGAGCTTCATGTGCATCATCTGTTGTTGACATCAATGACAATATGTCCAACAAGGGTGATGTCAGGCATCGCCCCAGCCACCTCGCGACTAAGGCATGGTCCCGTGGGACCATGATTTGGCTATGGGGGGGCATCCCCATGGCCAAGCCATGGGAGTGCCCACATCTTGGCCACGGGGTTGGTCAGGATAGGGTGATTTCCGACGTCACCCAAGCCCCACACAACCAAGGAATGGTCTCGGCATAAGACTAATAACTCGATGGGTCAAAACCTTTTAAATATGGGTCGAAAAAATTTAAATTGTTTTTAAATTAGTTTTTATATTCAATGCTTTTTTTTTAGTTTATTATAATGTAAAAGGCCTAATTTTATTTTTTTATCTTATAGGGAAAATGGCAGGAAAGAGATTATATATGAATATATATTGATCACGACCTGCAATATTGGCATCCAAAATTGCAACTAGAACCTCCATGAATGTTAGGTAACAAAATGATAGCATACCACCTCAACTATCAACGGAAATGAAGAATATTAGAGAGTGGAAATCTGTGGAAAGTGAAAACAAACTTGAATATTCTTGGTTTGTTAAAGACAAGCAAGGAAACAATGGATATCATATATATTTGTATTGTGCCAAATTAGAACATGTGCAAGGAAATTATCACGCACTTGTCTTGTTAAGAGATATATGTTTGGTGCCAACCACATATATTGTTTATGCAATTTTCAAACAAGGCAGAACTTATATCAAGTTTATATAGTGTTTCAAATTGAGCAATTATAAAAAGAATGAACGTTTTTCATAATTATGTGCATCCATCGTTGATGACATTGAGAAAGGAAATGTAAGTTTTTATTTTTATTTTTGTGTCGTTTATTATTTTTAGTATCATGGTAATGTTTTAATTTTATTTAACATGAAAATGTTATATTTTATTTTTACAGGATTTTGTTGAACGACTTTCACATATGTTAGTGGGGATTTACTCTATAGAGAATAATATCATGGATGTCATCAATGCTTTTCACATTGAAAAGACACAAGAAGGAAGGAAAAAGAAACAAAAAGTAATGAAGGGTGAACCTGCAAGAGTAGACAGAGAAGAACATGAAAGAAGAAAGAAAAATGCCCATTCTAGAAATCCTAAAAGGGTTACATTTGAAAATGAGGAAACTCCAAATGAAGATTTTGTTGAGATTAGTCCCAATAAGTTTATCACTCCTTCTCGCAAAAAGAATAAACAAGATAAACGCAAAAGAGTGATGGCTGATGATGAGTCCATTCCTATTGCTTATGAAGAAATCATTGATTTAGATGAAACACATGGAAATCATAAGAGGAAGAAAACATGTGTTGATGATGTTCAAGAATCCATCGTTAGCTCGGAGTATTATAGTAAAATTCCTAAAGGTAGCAGAGAAATAATAACACCAGGTGCTGATCTAGAGTATGGTATTATGAAAACAACACAAAATGGCATTTGAAATATAATGAGGATAGTGAACTTAGTTGATGATGGACATGTTAGAATATAGAAGATGGTGTGCTCGTTTTACCATTGACGATACCCTCGTCACCCAACCATAGGCCGAAGCCTCCCTCCGAGCACCTTAACCTTGACTGAGAATTCCTTCGGAAGCAAACCCTAGGATAGATAGCCAAACAAAGGGTAGCGCACCTTTTCCCAAGGATAACGCAACACAAAAGACTGATCAGATAGTCCAAACCCTCGCCAATAGATAGTCCAAGCCAATATTGAAACTAGTTGTTGTTGCAGCTGTACCTGCAGTCCTCCTCCACACGTGCGCACCAAACTGGAGCTGCAGTGCACACCAAAACTGGAGATATGAAAAATGAGAACTAGCGCCCTGTATTTATAGTGGTTTTGTCAGTTTTGTTGGGGCCGAATTCTCCTTCTAGATATGTGTTTGTTCAGTATATTATTATTAATTCTGGTCGACTTCTTCTCTTGGAGGCTAATAACCTAATATAAATTATCTTCTTGAGCCGACAAGGCTTCTAG
>JZKD02S1428771.1:46869-57051 GCA_000966675.3 Picea glauca
CATGTCATGGAGCTCATTCTTTAGACTCATAACTTGTCCAATGTTTTTGACTGAGAAGAGATTTGTTAGGGCATCGTACATCTTCTTCGATGAGTCAAGATGGGAGATGTAGGGTGTTAAGTGGTATTTTATGGAATCCACTATGATACTCATGTCATTGATGTCAACATCTTTGAACTTTTCCATAGTTGCAACGTTTTGCAGTTCCTTCTCTTCTCCTTCTTCAAACTCTGGCTTCACAATCTTTCCTTTCACAATATCTAGCACTTTATTCTTAGCAAGGATGAGATCAATCCTTGTCTTCCATTCTCTGAAGTTAGAGGCTCCATCTAACTTGTTCTCAGACTTCATAGAGTTCGTCATGGCTTGCTTGACATGGTCAAACCCTAGATTTGACCAGAAATCCAAACTTCACGTCTTGGCCTTCTGAGAGTGCCAAGAGATGCGCTAAGCTAGGGTGCACGGATCTATCGGGAGAATAGGTCAATCCATTCACTTAAGGTGCCTCAACAAGAGGTTTAGGGTTTATGCAACTGCTTCTGTTAGTAACCCTAGCTGCAGTGCTTTTGGAAACTGCTCCTGCTAGTAACCCTAGCGGCAGTTCCTTAACGAGCTCAATATCTAGCGTCTATGTTTACTTCCAGTGTTTTAGGCTGACTGAAGGGGTGTGGGCCCATAACCTGTTAGAATATAGAATATGGTGTGCTCGTTTTACCATTGACGATACCCTCGTCACCCAACCATAGGCCAAAGCCTCCCTCCGAGCACCTTAACCTTGACTGGGAAGTCCTCTGGAAGCAAACCCTAGGCTAGATAGCCAAACAAAGGGTAGTGCACCTTTCCCCAAGGATAACATAACACAAAATACTGATCAGATAGTCCAAACCCTCGCCAATAGATAGTCCAAGCCAATACTGAAACTAGCTGCTGCTCCAATTGCACCTGCAGTCCTCCTCCACACGTGTGCACCAAACTGGAGCTGCAGTGCGCACCAAACTGGAGCTGCAATGCGCACCAAAACTGGGAACTACAATTCTGAGATACGACAAATGAGAACTGGCACCCTGTATTTATAGTGGTTCTGCCAGTTTTGCTAGGCCCGACTTCTCCTTCTGGATATGTGTCTGTTCAGTATATTATTATTAATTCTGGTCGACTTCTTCTCTTGGAGGCTAATAACCTAATATAAATTATCTTCTTGAGCCGACAAGGCTTCTAGGGTTATTAGCCAACTCATTAGGGTTTCTCTTTCTTCCAGGAGTCTTTTATTCTTGTCAGGTTCACACATGGAGGTAAATACCTCCCGCAGCTACCATAATATTAACAAGCCACACATTTCAGTTGAATGTGAAACAGCTTTATAAACCCACAGAAGGGAAAGAAAAATATCAAATTAGAAAACTACATCACTTGCATATTCACAATTTGAAAGTATTGATTAGGTACAATCCATATGCACATGTGGTTGACTACCTAGTTCTTGTTGACCCAATGGAAGTTCCTACAAGGAAAGAATTCGATAGATCAAAATGTTTTGACTAAAAATATTATGTGATTGGAGGAAATCATTCTATATATGCTAAAAGAGAATTGATGCAAGAATATCTCAATAATCCTCTTTTTGAGACAGTCATATGCATAATTTATGTCGGTTTAATAGATTAAAAAGAAAATTTATTGGCATGGGATCATAAGATAGACAATGAGTACAGAATTTCTATGACTTTCATTCAAAGGGTGATATTTATCCATAATGAGTTTTTTGAAATATGTCGTGGGGAGAGATCAAATGTTGATGTCAAGTTTCGGAAGCAATGTTGTATGGAAATAGGAATCCCACTTGATAATGAAAATACAAAAGAAAAAAATCGCAAAGGAAGTGATATATTTAGAGTTGTGGATAAATATTTTCAATTGGGATTTAGAATTGGACATGTATGGGATTTGATAAATGAGATCTTCACCCTATGGAAAAATATTAGTATAAAAAATCAGAGAGTTAAGAAGGCTAAACCATTGATATGTGGCACAAGTAAGACATGTCCTGACATAAAAAAATCTTCCAGATGATATGACTATAACACCTTGGAGATCAATAAAAGGAGTGAAGGATGATAAACTTATCATAACTATAATATCACGTGTTAGGTTGGGCGAATTGTCAATGGAAGAAATGTGTGATGAATTTAAAAAGTAAGTTTGTTGAGTTATTTTTATTTATGTTAGGACAAGAAAATCATTTTTTTCAGTTTAACATATCAATGTTCTAAGTATTTTGTTATATATATCATTATAACATTATTTTTTATTATTTAGTCACAAGGTGTATATGAGAATACAAGAGGAAATGGTCAATATGTTGAATGAATAATGTTGGGATGATGTTAAACTCAACTATTCAGATTCAAGCTCTTAAACAATTTAAACAATTTTTTGTTGCATTCAAAAAGGTATGTTGATTTATTATATTCATATCATTCATTTGTAAGTTAATTTATTTCTATTTTAATAGTTATAGATATATAATTATATGTTTGTTTGTTTCATTAAAGATGCCAAAGAAGAATGCAGATGGAGTACCTAAAACTTTCAAAAGTTTTATTCAAAAACCCAAGTTTGAAAGAGAAAGAAGGAGACGTGTTCAAAATGTTTAACTTGATGACACCCTTGATCACTACATTCGGAATGGGCTCGACACTGTTCAATATAAAGTGATATTAGGTGATTGTGAACAACTTGCAAATATTTTACCTAAAAGAGAATACTTCCTAGTTATTGTGGATATCCCTCATGGTTATAATATCCAAAACATTGGATATGATATTGAGCCTTATACTTACCAAGCTTTCAGTAAAGTGGTTATGGGATTTATGGAAGTTACAACACTGGAATTTTGGGGATTTCTAGTATTTCATTCATACACACAACAAGGATTAGTACAATCAAGCTTCAAGGGGAAAGAAAAGACAAGGATGCAATTTATTTGGTAAGATATTGAAAGTGTATGTTTAGCAATTAAGATTAGAAAACAATTTTATTAATTTACGAGTTAATTGAATTTGCACTTATTTATGTTACAGGCACAAGCCTAATATTCATATCTCCAATAGAGAATCATTTAAACGTTATTTTGAGAGTATACATCTTGCAACCTAGACAAAAGATGATTCTTGTAATTCTCTTCTTGTCAATGCAAAGGATGTAGAGACTTCTAGTAGTATATTGGTATACAATGTTGTGGTTAGAAAACTAACAAAAAAATATTTGAAAGGAATGATGGTTAACATTTATCAAAAACCAAAATCATTAATTAATTATCTTATAGATACATTTTCAAATGGAGAATGAGTTTTGGATTTGTTCTCGGGTTCAGGTAAGAATTATGATCTAATATTTATGAAATCATACTTCAATCTTATATTATTTTTAATTTATGTCTTTCTAAAGTATCTAACTTCATTATTTATTTTGTATTTGGTGATTAGGTACAACATTAGCATGTTTCTTACAGAAAGGAAGGAGTTGCATAGCCATTGAAATTGACCCAATGCAGTGCAATTTTATTCAATAAAGAATTAATGTTATTCCAACTCTTCTAGATGAAATGCAAGAAGTTGGTTTGAGGAAATGAGATTTTAGTGAATCAAAGTTGGCAAAATTGTCAAAGGAACCTCAAGTACCATTAGGAGGAATGATTGGAAAGGATCACTTAGGGGAACTTGCAGATATCAAAGAGCCAATGGAAGAACAAAATGACACAATGGAAGCACAAAATAACGTTGAAGAAGATGATAATGTGTCTGTTGAGAATGATGAATTTGGGATATATGATATTGTTGATTAGTTTTAAGATGCCCTTGAAGACGATGCTCAATTTTGCAAATTTTTGATGAGCTATCACTGTAATGGTTTGACTTTCAAATTCTAAAATATCAATAACGATATATGTATTGTTGTTTTGTGATGAATCTTTTTATTGTTTTATTTTTTATTTTATTTGTATGTGAATCACTATATTTTGGAAAATTTTATTAAATGTTGTCATTTTTTACTTCAAATGTATAAAAATATGAAAGAAAATGATAATTTTTTATAAAATTTTGATTTTTTTTGTTCAATTATGTCTATAAAAATGTTTTATTTGACATGATATTTTAAGGAATATGTACCAAAATGTATAGGTTTTTTTATTATATATGGTTATAAAATGTGTATTTAACTATTCAAAAATAGTGTTATTTAACTACAATTTTTTTCGTTGTATTTAAGTAAAGGTAAACAATGTGTTAAAAATGATGTTTTCCACTATATTTAAAAAGTATGGAACAATAAATTAATTAAGGAGACAAAATTATATGAAAAAACATAGCTTCAAAAAAGTAAATGGTAAAAATATTTTTAAGATTGAAAGAAGCATGAAAAAATGACTAAAAACACCGTTGAATAAAAAAAATAGAAAAATTTTAAATAGATGAAAAATAAGCATTTAAAAAAATAATGTGGAAATATTGTGGATCGAAAAATTTAAAATATCAAAAAACCACCTAAAAACGGAGGGGGGGTTCTACCGGTAGCACCATTTTTAAAAACAGGGTAAAAAATTGGACCCCCCAAAAAACGAGAACTCTGTAGAGTTCTCGTTAAGTTGGTAACTATGTTCTAACCCTATCACACCTATTGGGCTAGTTAGAAGTGGTTTCCAGTGGTTGATTTTTTTATTGTTAAGCTTGGCTTTCTATAGCCATAAGGCTAATAATATCACTGCAGAAACCTTTTGTTTCAGCCTTTCTTTTTGCACTAGAGTTATTACTTAATCATTGATGAGTTGAGCTAGCTTTCATTGGTTTGCCTCTTGTTTATTTTATCATATGCTTAGAACTTATATTTCATCCTTTGCTATCTTTATTGAGATGATATATATCATTTACTTTTTCTACAATTAGGGACAACAAGCTTAAATCACTTTTCACACTAACATATTGCAAATATCCTTGGCTTTTATTGTGTCTCGGGTAGGTACTTCACTCTCGACGGGTCACTCAAATCATTTGGCAAACCTTGAACCTTCCCAAGACCCCTTTCCAAGCTCTTTTCATCATATAGAATTGACCTCTAGAGACCTCCACTCATACTTGTCATTTTCCATCTCAATCCCTCCTAGGGTCACTGGGATTTCCCCCTTGAGGTAATTACCTCACATCTAAAGTGACGGGAACACCTACCTAAGGTGACAATGGGTAGGTTCTCTCCTAGTTTTCGCCAATTGGTGGTTGGGTTGGGATTTCCCCAACCTACAAATTGTGTGATAACAAAGACTATATAAACTTATTTCCATTTCCCCATGCCAAACCAAGTGCGTAGCTTTGAACCCATGTTTTATTGTGCATAGGTTTAATACAATATTTTGTTTTGAAAATTTGTTTTTAACTAGGATGAGTTGTTAGATGTTATAAATGTTCATACTTATAAGGATGGAAAAAGTGCGATTGAGTATGTCTGCATCCTATGGATCCCACAGACAAATTTTACATGAATTTTACAATGGAGAGGTCCAAAATTTTTACAGGGATAAGGATGGAAAATTGTATCCAAATAAGGTGGTAAGTTTCTATGCTTTTAAAAATGGTCGTAATATGAAAACCATAGGGCTAACAAAGTTGTGAAGCGTGGAGAATTAAAATAGTTTATTTTTCTTTTAATGGATTAAGTTAGCTCCTTCAATTTTTTTATCAAATGTCAATCACGACAAACGAGGGTTGAGGAAAAATTTTCTTCATGGTAGTGAGGTTAGGGATTCTTCACCGCTATGAATATACATTTTTAGTTTTGGGATTTTGTTTTGCTAGATATTAGAGTGTTATTCAAATAGAACTAAAGAAATGGCATTTTTGAATTTAATAATGGCAATACATTTTTTTTTAAAAGAAAAAGATTAGGGTTTTTCGTTTACACTTAGGTCTAGACTATGTATTTATACAATTTTTCAGTTTTTAGGAAAGAAAATTATTAGGGTTTTTTTTTTTAAGTAGAAAAAATTTAGGTTTTTCTAAAAGGTGGAAAAGATTAAGATTTTTTTTAAAAGAAAATTATCAAAGTTTTTTCTTTTAAAGATAGAAAAAATAAGGATTTTTTTAAGGTGGAAAAGATTAGGTTTTTTCTTTTAAAAATGGAAAATGAGGCCTACCTATGTATATCAACCACTATAACAAGTGACAAAATGACATGCAACAAGATGGAATTGCCACATATAAGCTATGGCGCGGGCAACAAGATGTCGGGCGTGCCTCGATGTTCAACAGCGATGGGTTAAGTGGTTGGGCTAGGCTATAATACTAACAATGCTCGTGGGATTGCATGACATAGGGATAACTATGCCTTGAGGTTACTATGGATATGTCATGAAATCGATGAAGAAGTGTCAGAAATCGCGATGTTTAAAGCTGAAAGAAAAATACATGTATTTGTTGGAATAAAACCAAAATGCCAAGTTAATTCGTGCATCAAATCGGTAGCGGGATATTTTAGATGTATTAATGAAAGGTTTTGACTAGATCACATGTTACAGACCTTAACTAAACACCACCAGATTGTAGATTATGGGAAGCCATCGAGCATGAAAAAATGAAAGGTGTCAGATACCGTAAAGATCCACACATGCACATGATTTACATGGTTCACTGCAGAAAAGATTGGGATTCTATAACAAAATTATAGAGAAATCATTGAGGATAAGCCAATCCAAAATGAAGGAGATTATACCAGATCGTGAACAAGCAGGGATAGAACCAATTCGAGAATTTTGCGCCATGAAAAGTTTGAAAAGAAGATAGGTTCCAAATTCAAAAGTCAAAGATAATGCCACCAAATTAGTGTTGATTGCAAACGAAGAATAGACAATACAAGATTCTATGAAAGAGAGAAACTTCATGATAATGTTAGTTGCACCAATTCAGAAGGTGAAATTCTTAAACAAATGGCAACACTCATCACTCAAAAATAACAGAATACAATAAAATTGTCAAAGGAAAACGAGAATGATAGTTGTATCAGTCTGCAGCAGTGGAAAAAGGCATAGTAAAAAACCAAGTTGAGCTTATTAGTTTCCATCATTTCACCAATTTCAAGTCAATGTAATTGCAGATATTCAACAATAATTACATCAAGAAAGAATAACATTTGAGGTATGTGGATTTTTACAGTTCCTCATAATCTTCTTTGTAATTATGCATATAAAATATGTAAGGAGTTTTTGAAACGTCCAACTTTTCGAGTGGGCACTCCACCACCCATCATCAGGAATTGTTAAAGCAATACTTTCAACAGTCCCTAATGATAGGTGGAGTGTCCACTCTAAAGATTGGACGTTTTGTAACATCCCGCTCTTGCACGCACATGATTTGACTTATTCTTTGAGGACACTTGTGTGCAAGTGATCCGGTTTAGTATATGGTTGTTTGTTTCACTTATGGATTCTGATGATGATGCTTATGGAATATGATGTTATGTTATTTGATATCTATGTATAGACAAGTGTTATTGAAGGGTTTCTCCTAAGTGTGAAGGACACTTCACAGATTGAGGATGCGATGGCATCGATGAACCTCCTTGGACTTCGGATCAAGTCAAGGAGTGGACTGTATATGGTTTTGGTATTTTTATTTATGTATATGTGATATATGATCGGGTATATTATGATGTTGTTTATGATCGTTGACAGTGTTTTGTTGATGGATGTAGGCCGATGATTGCTTGCTAATCAGACTCACACAAGGAGTAAAGGGGCCATGCACAACAACCAGGTATTGAGGGAGAGGTGTGGCAGCATGCCTGCCACAGCCTACTAGAAATTCCTCTGTGGCTCGAATTGTAGGTTAACAATTACCTAGTTCGAGAGATCCATGATGTCGTGAGGGAAGACTGAGAGTCACTCACGAAGATTCTAAGGGGCGCACAATAAGGCAGGGTCCTTATTCCTTAGAGGTCCTTAGTCTCTCACAAGGTTTTCTGATGGAGTATTGACTCCAAGGGTTGGACAACTACCAAAATCAGTCAAAGGCGAGTGGAACCTTTGGAGCACGTAGTGTGTCTTGAAGGGCACGTCGCATAAATAAAACATGAACAAAGGCGAGTGGCACCCTTGAAGCACGTAGTGCATCTTGAAGGGCACGTCGGATAAATAAAACATGAATAAAGGGGAGTGGCACCCTTGGAGCATGGAGTGTGTCTTGAAGGGCACGTCACGATTTTAATAAAGGTGAGTCAATGAACATAGGTGCCTAGAAAACAATAATTGTTTTGACATGGTCGACCTTAAAATAATTATTAAATGAGAAATTTTTATTAACTATAAAATCCCCTTAAAAATTCTAAGCCTAGTTAAAAATTAAGCCTAAGTCTAAATAGGGTAACAAGATTAAAAACTAAATAATAAATTAATAAAAGGGGATGAAGAAAAATCAAGTTAAGAATTAAAAATGAGAAATTTTTTCTAAAAGATTTAATTATATGGTTATGTGCAAGAAATACTAAATTGAAAATTAGGGTTAAGAAATGAAATAAATATAAAAAAGAAGGTGTAAGCATAGATAGGAATCTATAGTCCAATTAACTAGAGAAGAATCTCATTTTTAACTCCACACAAAATTAGAAATGAGTCAGTCTTAAATTATGAGTAAAGGAATAAAATACAACAAGGAGTGATTTAAGGAGCGCTTGTAGGCGATGTGAGGGAAAGTAAATTTTAATTAATTCAAATTTTGGAAATTTTTCATGTGCATCTATTGAGAGAGTGACAAGTGTACGGGAGAGGGGAAATTCTAAAATTTATTAATTAAAAAGTGAATTAAAATGTGCAAAGGGATTGTGTCTTGAAAACTGCTATAAAACAACTGGTAAGGAGGAAAAGAAGGCATGGCTGGTATGTGTAAGGTTATGCTGCCGGAATTTCTTTGACTGATTTTTTTGGTGGGAGTTGGGATACTCAGCTCGAAGGAGAGAGTGGTAGCGAGAGTGGTAGCTCGACCTTGCGAGGCAAGCTGAGAGCTAGAGTTCTCTAGTTGTGTTTGTGCATGGCTCATTTGCGGCTCGGGGGACTAAGAGGGAAGAAGAGTACCCCTGGCGTTGGCCGAGAGGTATCGGTGAGGTCTTCACGGTTAGCAAGCGGGAGACAGGAGGGAGCGCAAGCACGGGAAACAACTTCGGATTCTTCGCCTTCTGTTACTGTAATCCTAAACTTAAATTGAACCTATTACATTTCAAATTAAAATATAGTTAATCATATCGCTTACGCATTGCTGGGAATTATATTCAAGGTTTTAATTTTCATTGAGATTTAAATTAATCATGTGGTTGCGGTGATCCCGTCTTGTATGCATTTCTCTATGAAAAAATCCCCCATCCTTATGTTTTCACCTTGCTTATTGATTCACTTTCCCGCTGGTGAAACCCAAACCCGGAATTTTAAATGCTATTGGTCTATGTTGTTCCTTCAAATTTGTGCAAGTATGTTAAACCCTGGTCTGAGTTGTTTTCTCCGTGGAAAAACCCTCGCACTGAATTTTTAATGGATTGTTCATTGTTTGTCTAATGCATTTCCTCCCTGGCGAAGCCCAAGCTTTGAACCATTGGTTACATCTGCCCTTTTCGAACCTTCACCCAGTACTTTGTATCCCTGGTCCCCAACGATTCGCCCAGCTTCTATTTTCTTTTCACTCCGCATTTCTACACTCCGAATTTGTGAATTCATGGGCTCATTTTCATGAATTATTCACTGTGGGGAATTCGCCCAGTTTTCCATCTAACCCCTACGTATTTTTGGAGAGATTAAGCCCAATGTCATTCCCTTTCCCAGCAAAACGATTCTCTCTCATTTCCCAATGAAACCGTTTCTTTTTATCCCTGAGTGTTGCCCACAGAACTCAACGAATTTGTCAGTCATAGCTTAGCGTTTTTACTTAATGTCAGTGTTTATAATGCTCAGCATTTCCACCTTTCTTCCACAGCAAAATTTCCAGTAATGATAAGCGTTTTTACTTTTAAGGCTCGGCGTTTTTTTACACTTTCTCAGAAATTTACCTCTGCAATTATTATGTATTTTTACTTAGCTTTTCTTTCTTAAAATTGCTCAGCAAAAACGAATCTTCCTCTCAGCATTTGCTGGATATATATATATATATATATATA
>JZKD02S1428771.1:57101-76471 GCA_000966675.3 Picea glauca
GAAAAGTTTGAAAAGAAGATAGGTTCCAAATTCAAAAGTCAAAGATAATGCCACCAAATTAGTGTTGATTGCAAACGAAGAATAGACAATACAAGATTCTATGAAAGAGAGAAACCTCGTGATAATGTTAGTTGCACCAATTCAGAAGGTGAAATTCTTAAACAAATGGCAACACTCATCACTCAAAAATAACAGAATATAATAAAATTGTCAGAGGAAAACGAGAATGATAGTTGTATCAGTCTGCAGCAGTGGAAAAAGGTGTAGTAAAAAACCAAGTTGAGCTTATTAGTTTCCATCATTTCACCAATTTCAGGTTAATGTAATTGCATATATTCAACAATAATTACATCAAGAAAGAATAACATTTGAGGTATGTGGATTTTTACAGTTCCTCATAATCTTCTTTGTAATTATGCAAATAAACTGTGTAAGGAGTTTTTGAAACGTCCAACTTTTCAAGTGGGCACTCCACCACCCATCATCAAGAATTGCAATACTTTCAACAGTCCCTAATGATAGGTGGAGTGTCCACTCTAAAGATTGGACGTTTTGTAACATCCCACTCTTTCGCCCACATGATTTGACTTATTCTTTGAGGACACTTGTGTGCAAGTGATCCGATTTAATATATGGTTGTCTATTTCACTTATGGATTCTGATGATGATGCTTGTGGAATATGATATTATGGTATTTGATATCTATGTATAGACAGGTGTTATTGAAGGGTTTATCCTAAGTGTGAAGGACACTTCACAGATTGAGGATGTGATGGCATCGATGGACCTCCTTGGACTTCGAATCGAGTCAAGGAGTGGACTGTATATGGTTTTGGTATTTTTATTTATGCATATGTGATATATGATCGGGTATATTATGATGTTGTTTATGATCGTTGATAGTGTTTTGTTGATGGATGCAGGCCGACGATTGCCTGCTAATCAGACTCACACAAGAAGTAAATGGGCCATGCACAACAACCAGGTATTGAGGGAGAGGTGTGGCAGCATGCCTGCCACAACCTACTAGAACTCCCTCTGTGGCTCGAATTGTAGGTTAACGATTACCTAGTTCGAGAGATCCATGAAGTCGTGAGGAAAGACTGAGACAGTCACTCATGAAGATTCTAAGGGGCGCACAATAAGGCAGGGTCCTTATTCCTTAGAGGCCCTTAGTCTCTCACAAGGTTGCTTGATGGAGTATTGACTCCAAGGGTTGGACAACTACCAAAATCAATCAAAGGCAAGTGGAACCTTGGAGCATGTAGTGTGTCTTGAAGTGCACGTCGCATAAATAAAACATGAACAAAGGCGAGTGGCACCCTTGGAGCACGTAGTGCATTTTGAAGGGCACGTCGGATAAATAAAACATGAATAAAGGGGAATGGCACCCTTGGAGTATGGAGTGTGTCTTGAAGGGCACGTCACGATTTTAATAAAGGTGAGTCAATGAACCTAGGTGCCTAGAAAACAATAATTGTTTTGACATGGTCGGCCTTAAAATAATTATTAAATGAGAAATTTTTATTAACTATAAAATCCCATTAAAAATTCTAAGCCTAGTTAAAAAGTAAGCCTAAGTCTAAATAGGGTAACAAGACTAAAAACTAAATAATAAATTAATAAAAAGGGGATGAAGAAAAAAAGTTAAGAATTACAAAGGAGAATTTTTTTCTAAAAGATTTAATTATATGGTTATGTGCAAGAAATACTAAATTGGAAATTAGGGTTAAGAAAGGAAATAAATATAAAAAAGAACGTGTAAGAATAGATAGGAATCTAGAGTCCAATTAACTAGAGAAGAATCTCATTTTTAACTCCATATAGAATTAGAAAGGAGTCAGTGTTAAATTATGAGTAAATGAATAAAAAACAACAAGGAGTGATTTAAGGAGCGCTTTTAGGCGATGTGAGGGAAAGTGAATTTTAATTAATTTAAATTTTGGAAATTTTTCATGTGCATCTATTGAGAGAGTGACAAGTGTACGGGGGAGGGGAAATTCTAAAATTTATTAATTAAAAAGTGAATTAAAATGTGCAAAGGGATTGTGTCTTGAAAACTGCTATAAAACAACTGGTAAGGAGGAAAAGAGGGGATGACTGGTATGTGTAAGGTTATGCTGCCGAAATTTATTTCACATATTTTTCTTGTGGGAGTTGGGATACCCAGCTCGAAGGAGAGAGTGGTAGATCGACCTTGCAAGGCAAGCTGGGAGCTAGAGTTCTCTAGTTGTGTTTGTGCATGGCCCCTTTGCTGATCGGGGCGCTAAGGGGGAAGAAGAGTACCCCTAGCATTGGCCGGGAGGTATCGGTGAGGTCTTGACGGTTAGCAAGCGGGAGACCGGAGGGAGCGCAAGCACGAGAAACAACTTCGGATTCTTCGCTTTCGGTTACGGTAATCCTAAACTTAAATTGAGCCTATTACATTTCAAATTAAAATATAGTTAATCATATCACTTACGCATTGTTGGGAATTATATTCAAGGTTTTAATTTTCATTGAGATTTAAATTAATCATGTGGTTGCGGTGATCCCATCTTATATGCATTTCTCTATGAAAAAATCCCCCATCCTTATGCTTTCACCTTGCTTATTGATTCACTTTCCCGCTGGTGAAACCCAAACCCGAAATTTTAAATGCTATTGGTATGTGTTGTTCCTTCAAATTTGTGCAAGTATGTTAAACCCTTGTCTGAGTTGTTTTCTCCGTGGAAAAACCCTCGCGCTCAATTTTTAATGGATTGTTCATTGTTTGTCTAATGCATTTCCTCCCTGGCGAAGCCCAAGCTTTGAACCATTGGTTACATCTTCTCTTTTGGCACCTTCACCCAGTACTTTTTATCCCTGGTCCCCAACGATTTCGCCCAGCGTCTATTTTCTTTTCACTCCGCATTTCTACACTCCGAATTTGTGAATTCATGGGCTCATTTTCGTGAATTATTCACTGTGGGGAATTCGCCCAGTTTTCCATCTAACCCCTACGTTTTTTTGGAGAGATTAAGCCAAATGTCGTTCCTTTTCCCAGCAAAACGATTCTCTCTCTTTGCCCAAAGAAACCGTTTCTTTTTATCCCTGAGTGTTGCCCACAGAACTCAGCGAATTTGTCAGTCATAGCTTAGCGTTTTTACTTAAAGTCAGTGTTTATAATGCTCAGCATTTCCACCTTTCTTCCACAGCAAAATTTCCAGTAATGATAAGCGTTTTTTACATTTAAGGCTCAGCGTTTTTTTACACTTTCTCAGAAATTTACCTCTGCGATTATTATGTATTTTTACTTAGCTTTTCTTTCTTAAAATTGCTCAGCAAAAACGAATCTTCCTCTCTGCGTTTGCTGGATATATATATATATACCCTTGCAGTCAACGTTTATTCTGAAATTCACCCATCGTACCTTCCTTATACAGCGAATTTATCAGTTCAGGCTCTGCGATTATTTTTGGGGTATCAGCGATTTTCTTGTCACTGCGATTTGAGAGGGACACAATCCTCCTTCCCTTGCCCATAAATTCTCCTCCGTTGTCAATGCGAATTCCCTGGTAGTCTATGGCGCTTAAATCCCGAACTCATTCGTTGTGTAGGGAGTGCGAATTGCGCCTAACTCAGATCTCACGCTGGTGTTCAATCCCGAATTCATTCGCGGTGTATGGCGTGAGATTTGCGCCCAAATTCAGAGCTTCCTCCTGGTGGGTTTCCTATCGTTTCAACTTTTATCTCTGCATTTATTTACTTCATATTCTCTTTTTGTTACACAGTGCTTGACTGCAATTTTCCCTTTTAATACCGTCAGTAGCGGCCCCTACCCTTCGATCGTTTCTACCAGCTTTTGCTCCTACCAACGTCCACAGTGACACCCTGCTCTTCGTTTTCTTGCCACAAATTCTCTGGGTACCTGCGCCCTATCATTGACTGTAGCAATTTAGGGGCAGCATGTCCTTATTTAGTCAACAGTCACTTATCACTTATATCCTGTCTTATTATACCTACGGATAGGTATGGTATATATTGTTGAGTTAGGGTTGACTTTCTATTAGTTCATGGTTGACCATAAAATATACACTCTTTTATCTAAATTTTTAAAAAATAATGATTAATTTTTAATTTTAAATCTCATTTATCTTATATTTTATTGGCCAAAAACTTTGAAGTTTTATTGCTGCCTTCACTTCCCCCAATTTTATTGTAATAAATATTTCTGCCATCTAGTCATTTCATGCCTACTCATTCTCTCCCTATCTCCTTAAACAATACTTTCATTATTATATTCGGCAAGTATATGCTAATTAGTAGCCTTGTTTACATAAGAGCGTACCTAACCATGAAGACCCTGTTATTTTTCGTCCTTGAATAATTTTACAAGTTTCTCTTGAAAACTTATGTGGAATGCATTTGCCTTCATTATTAAAGTTTGGGGAAGGGTACTTAATCCCATTACTTGTCCTTCAACGTTTTAAAAAGGGATCGAGGGACGATGGAAAAGTGTATGGATAACCCCTTCATGTTTGTTGATTGTTAAATTTTAATATTTAGTTAGGCATAAATGGAATGTGCTTATCTTATTAAGGTCTAGACCTTTCTTAGCTCCTTAATTAACTGTGCAAGCAGTTGAATGCTCTATTTTCCTGTTGCAACGAAATAATTATATTGTAAAGGAGTACTTATCGTAGTATGGAAGCTCCTATTTTAAGGTATCAACAAGATTTGGGGTATTGTGGAATACCTCTTGCATTGCCAGGAATGAATGGTCGGCCTCCTCATTTATTTCTTAACTGGTTATGAAAATTGCTTACTCTGGAACCACTAGAAATTGTTGACACATGATTAATTATGTGATTGTATGACTAGTTGAATAGTTAGACTTCGGTGTGCCTTAATTTGTGTGGTGTTATTTTGTGCCATGCTATAAAAGCGAGATATAATGGTCATGTGCTTAATTTACTTCTTACACAAAGAAAATTTAATGTAATGAATGTTGGTTTGGATATTAGTCTTTGTGCGCGCAATAAAATTATGATGTAATGAATGATTGTTAGATACTAAACTTTTTGCAAGAAATGAAAGTAATGTGACAGATGATTGCATTTATGTGATTGGAATCTTGCGCCATGAATATAACGGATAATTTCTCTTGCACTTTGGGTTTAATGTGATGTATGATGAGTTATGTGCATGATTACTCATGCGCCATGTTTAATTGTGGATTAGGATTGATGGATTGTTGATTTTGATGATCGTAGATGTTGTTGATTTAGCTAGTCGGTTGGATTTGTTGGGTTAGTGGGAAGTAGACATCTCCTTGTTCCTCGAAACAGTCGCCAACCCTTAGACCTTAAATGGTTAAAATCAATTGGAACCTAGGCTTGAGCGTTTCTTATATGTCCTGGAGGTCCTAACCTTGCAAGGTAGGTTAGGTGGGTAGTATCTTATGTCATTATTATGATTATATTCATGATCCTTAAGTTATCGTTATGTTATCTCATGTTATCCTGGTGTTATCTGATGATTATCATGATGAGATGAGTTGAGCAATTTATGATTTGTATTGTTTGTGTCATTATTTATTGTATGAATGCAATGATTATGGGCTTCTATTTATTTGTGTTAATGTGTCGATATGTGTATCATTTTTCATGGTGATGATGTGTCGGCTTTGTGTCGTGATTGATTATTAATGTGTTAATATATTGGATGATGTGTCAATGATGTTGTTATTAATTGTGATGTATAATTTCTTAAAGCAAAAAAAAATCGTTTTTCCTGTTGTATGCCGCTTTTGTTCTCATAACAATGGGGTCGTTACACGTTTCAAAAACTCCTTACACACTTTATTTCCAGAATTACAAAGAGAAAAATAACATTTGGTTAATTGATGAATTGGAAGGGAAGAACTTTTATTTTTCTCGACAGATATACCTTTCACATTGTTACAGTTTATTCCAGTCACGATCACATTGACATAATTCATGTTGTATTTTATGTTTGTTATTTAATATGGTATGCGGAATTATGGGAAAAAAGATAACAAGGGGTTGGAAATTCTGGAAAGAAGGCTATATACATTGTTGTAAAAGCCTTGATGTTTTGAGTTTTGAAGACACGGAAGTGGCAATGACTATATGGTGTTTCATTTGTTTTGTTTTGGTGTAACTATTATTCCAAGCTAATGAAATAATGATTTTTTCAAGTCATATTATTCTATTGAATTTATTTATGAATGAAGAATTATATTTTCAATTTCTATATTGTTAGAATTTTTGAAAAATCTTTATGTTGTTTCATTCTTATTAAAATTTGATGTGAATAAGCAGAAATTGAACATGAGTATGCATATTACAAGAACTATTCATTTTCTTGCCACGAATTCTCTGGGTACCTGCGCCTTATCATTGACTGCAGCAATTTAGGGGCACGTGTGTCCTTATTTAGTCAACAACCACTTATCACTTATATCCTGTCTTATTATACATGCGGATAGGCATGGTATATAGTGTTGAGTTAGGGTTGACTTTCTATTAGTTCATGGTTGACCATAAAATATACACCCGTTTATCTAAATTTTTAAAAAATAATGATTAATTTTAAATTTTAAATCTCATTTATCTTATATCTTGTTGGCCAAAAACTTTGAAGTTTTATTACTACCTTCACTTCCCCCAATTTTATTGTAATAAATATGTTTGCCATCTAGTCATTTCATGCCTACTCCTTCTCTCCCTATCTCCTTAAACAATACTTTCATTATTATATTTGGCAGGTATATGCTACCTAGTAGCATTGTTTACATAAGAGCATACCTAACCATGAAGACCCTGTTGTTTTTCGTCCTTGAATAATTTTACAAGTTTCTCTTGAAAACTTCTATGGAATGCATTTGCCTTGATTATTAAAGTTTGGGGAAGGGTACTTAATCCTGTTACTTGTCCTTCAACATTTTAAAAAGGGATCGAGGGACGATGGAAAGGGGTATGGATAACCCCTTCATGTTTGTTGATTGTTAAATTTTAATATTTAGTTAGGCATAAATGGAATGTGCTTATCTTACTAAGGTCTAGACCTTTCTTAGCTCCTTAATTAACTGTGCAAGCAGTTGAATGCTCTATTTTTCTGTTGCAACCAAATAATCATATTCTAAAGGAGTACTTATCGTAGTATGGAAGCTCCTATTTTAAGGTATCAACAAGATTTGGGGTATTGTAGAATACCTCTTGCATTGCCAGGAATGAATGGTCGGCCTCCTCATTTATTTCTTAACTGGTTATGAAAATTGCTTACTCTGGCACCACTAGAAATTGTTGACACATGATTAATTATGTGATTGTATGACTAGTTGAATAGTTAGACTTCGTTGTGCCTTAATTTGTGTGATGTTATTTTGTGCCATGCTATAAAAGCGAGATATAATGGTCATGTGCTTAGTTTACTTCTTACACAAAGAAAATTCAATGTAATGAATGTTGGTTTGGATATTAGTCTTTGTGCACGCAATAAAATTACGACGTAATGAATGATTGTTAGATACTAAACTTTTTTCAAGAAATGAAAGTAATGTGACAAATGATTGCATTTATGTGATTGGAATCTTGTGCCATGAATATAACAGATAATTTCTCTTGCGCCTTGGGTTTAATGTGATGTATGATGAGTTATGTGCATGATTACTCGTGCGCCATGTTTAATTGTGGATTAGGATTGATGGATTGTTGATTTTGATGATCGTAGATGTTGTTGATTTAGCTAGTTGGTTGGATTTGTTGGGTTAGTGGGAAGTAGACATCTCCTTGTTCCTCAGAACAGTCGCCAGCCCTGAGACCTTAAATGGTTAAAATCAATTGGAACCTGAGCTTGAGCGTTTCTTATGTGTCTTAAAGGTCCTAACCTTGTAGGGTAGGCTGGGTGGGTAGTATCTTATGTCATTATTATGATTATTTTCATGATCCTTAAGTTATCGTTATGTTATCTCATGTTATCCTGGTGTTATCTGATGATTATCATGATGAGATGAGTTGAGCGATTTATGATTTGTATTGTTTATGTGTCATTATTTAGTGTATGAATGCAATGATTATGGGCTTCTATTTATTTTTGTTAATGTGTCGATATGTGTATCGTTTTTCATGGTGATGATGTGTCGGCTTTGTGTCATGATTGATTATTAATGCGTTAATATATTGGATGATGTGTCAATGATGTTGTTATTAATTGTGATGTATAATTTCTTAACGCAAAAAAAAAATTGTTTTTCCTGTTGTACGTCGCTTTTGTTGTCGTAACGACAGGGCCATTACACGTTTCAAAAACTCCTTACACAGTTTATTTCCAAAATTACAAAGAGCAAAATAACATTTGGTTAATTGATGAATTGGAAGGGAAGAACTTTATTTTTCTTGGCAGATATACCTTTCACATTGTTACAATTTATTCCAGTCACAATCACATTGACAGAATTCATGTTGTATTTTATGTTTGTTATTTAATATGGTATGCAGAATTATGGGAAAAAAGATAACAAGGGGTTGGAAATTCTGGAAAGAAGGCTATATACATTGTTGTAAAAGCCTTGATGTTTTGAGTTTTGAAGACATGGAAGTGGCAATGACTATATGGTGTTTCCTTTGTTTTGTTTTGGTGTAACTATTATTCAAGGCTAATAAAATAATGATTTTTTCAAGGCATATTATTCTATTGAATTTATTTATGAATGAAGAATTATATTTTCAATTTCTATATTGTTAGAATTTTTGAAAAATCTTTATGTTGTTTCATTCTTATTAAAATTTGGTGTGAATAAGCAGAAATTGAACATGAGTATGCATATTACAAGAACTATTTATGAATTTTAGCAACTTATCTTTATTCCATATTTAATTGATATTATTGAATCTGAATATACATATTAGTATGTTCTTGGTAGCTATTTACTAAGTTAAAACTGAGATGTATCTATTTTAATGGTTATCAATCTATTTGAACTACTTCTATAGCTTTATAGCTTATTTTTATTTCATATTCATTATAAAATCTCTTCTTTCTCCTAACTAGAATATCACGAACTACTTATGTATTCCTGGTAGGATAGTGTAGTTGTAGATAGAGTTAGGTTAGCCCTTTTCTTTTCTTGCACGATAGTATAGAACAGATTTAACATAAATTTCCTTTCAAGGATCAAATTCCTTTACTGGCAACCGGGCCCACATACCGGTGAGGATCACTATCCCAAACGAGTATAGGCCTAATTGGGGCCTTGATGAGGGGATTTCTCCATATTGTTTGCTAGGAATTTTCCAGGCATCAACATGTTCCAGTTATCCAATTGATATTGGATCTTGATTCATTTATTTTGCAGGATATTGATCTTTGATTGATGTTGTTTGTTATCTTACAAACTTCCCAGGTCTTTGTCTAGTTTCTCAATTTGAATCTACTACCATTTATTCATGTCTTCATCAAAAATATGTTGAATATACTACCATTTATTTGTGTCTTCATCAAAAATGTGTTTGATATCTTTGTATTGTTTAAGTATCTCCATTAGGGCATTGTACATTTATTCTCTTGGGTTCATTTCCTGCTAATATTGTTTTGAGTTTTCTTCCAAGATTTGGATTGAATATAAAGAAAATCCTTGCTTTCTTATTGTTCTTGACTTCTTTCATCCTTTCCTATTGTTGTTTAGTTATATTTCCCTTACATTCTTATCCAGAAACCATTATTGATGCTTCCTCGAGTTTTTTTCTTTTGGTTCTACCTTGGGTACTACTTCCTTCTTTATGATGTTGGTTTTTTCCTAGAATTGTTCTATTTTCTACTTAGTCTTTAGCAATAGTTATACCTATCTTACCTTGTCTTTGAGTGCTTCCTTTTTCTTATCCCTTTGGATTCTTATATTTTCTCTTATATGGCTTCTCTACTTCATGTTTTCAAGGAATTCATCCACTTCTCCACTATTTTCTTCATTCCATTTGACTTGTTCCTCTATTATTTACACTTCTAGGTCAATCATGTTTATCAAAGTTTTTGTAAGTTTCCTCTTCTTCTGTCTGGCTACTTCCCCATCTAAGGTATTAGAGATGAACCCTCCTTCCTCACTATTGAGTACTTTTTATTTTGATGTTTGGATGTCTTCATTTGAAACCTATAGAATTTTCTTACCAATACTTGATTCCCTAATATTTGTATTCTTCTTGATTCCTCTTCCTAGTATGGTTGTATTTTCTAACAAAAAATTTATTTCATATACCTTCTTGTCATTATGTTAGTGGGATCATAAAATTATAATTTTGGCAAAATAAAATTTGGGTCAAGTTGGTAGACTCCCTTGGCTAAGCATTCTACATCCTTCTTATTAAATTACTCTCATTCCCATGTATTTGGTGGTTTCTAAGTGTGCCTTTTTGCTTCCTATCTAAGAAGTATTTTTTTGTATCATGACTTGCCTACATTGTTGTATGAGTGCTACTATTCTTCTCATATACTTTGTTTGTGTTGTGGGGTGTTCATGAAATCCCCAAACCCTGGTGTATGAGTATTCCACCATTTCAACACAGACACCAATTGCTTCTTTCCATAGCCAAACTTGTGTCTCAAATATTGGAATTTCATTATCCTCTTTTCCCTCCATTCTTTGGCACCAACCCAACACATCATCTAGTACATATTTGTAAATTTGGGAAAGGTATTTTTCCCACATTCTTGTATAATGATTATGGGTTGTTATATGTGCATTTCCCAAGTTTTTACTAATCCTTAGGTGTGGGATTATTGTTCATATGAGATGGAATAAATAAATATACATAAAGAAAATAGAGTGGGTATTATTGTGTATTTAATTAAGTTGGCAGTGAAGTTCCTTCCTAATTGTCTTTCATGCCCATTCAAATTGATTTCCACCACGTGTAATCTAGGACAATATGTATAGCCATTATTTTGGCCACACATATACATGTTCTTGCCCAAAAAAATTATTGAGTAGCCCCACCTAAGTCTTGTGGTATCCTCATATGTGCTCGAAAATGGTGTACACTATCTTTTCTGATTTTTCCATGTCCACATTTCCATCTTGACTTTGAACCATATTGGATAGGTTTTTCCCCTATCTTTAAATATATTTATGTCACATAGTTTTTTGCATGTTGGTATCCTCCCTAGGGGTGTAATAGGGGCCTTATTTAATAATAACTAACATTTTGGACCTATTTCACATTACATTAAATGGACACCATACTTATCCAACTCTTACTCCCTAGGGGTGTTGTAGGGGCCTTATTTAATAATAACTAACATTGTGGACCTAGTCCACATTGCATTAAATGGATACCATATTTATCCTACTCTTATATCTAATGGGACCATAGGGACCTATTACATACCTAGGGAGGATCCCAACATTTTCAAGATATCTAAATATTATTTTGAAAAATAGTATAAAGTTCCAAGGCTAGCTATGAGAGCATGAAAGGGGATATGATTCCATTAGAGGGGGAGAGGAAAGGGGGTCCAATAGGATGACAATAATCCTAAGTTACCCAACTTTTTTAGACTTCATATTTTCACCATGTGTCTTATTAAAACATCGACCTCCAATCATTGTATGCAAGTGTGGTGGTTGGTGGGGAAGTCTGCCTTCCATAGTTATGAGGATGTGGGGATTGAGTATAAGTATTGAGGAGTGTAAGAGACTATATCCCCATAGGGATTCATATCTCATAAGAATTCAAATCATCTCCTATCTTGTGCACTTTATCCATGCAAATTCAAATTGACCATTTCTATTTTGTTTATTCCATTCATCACAAGAGCCATTATATCATATGATATTACATTCTCTCATGTGTTCCCTTGTTACTCACTACCATTCATGTGATAGACACTATAATTCAACCATGTGAGTAACCAAAGGTAGATAAGGAAGTGAATATGGTGAACCAAATAAGAGATATGGAAGGTTGAAGAAGAGCATAAAGGTCGAGCTAATAGGAAACCATTTGCATTCCCTGTAAATTGATTCTCGTTGAGTGTGTGGGAGCCTAGATAAACTATATTGGGTTTTCCTAAGGGAAGATATCGAATTGGACTCCTTTTGTACACGTTGATAAGACTAAATAAGGAGATGGGATCTTGAGGGACTATTTATTAGAGAAAGGAAAGGCATTCTAGTACACTTGAGGGACTATTCAAGAAAGAAAGAGTGTATCCTAGTGTTGTGAGGGGGGGGTGGAGGGGTCGGGGCAGTGGTTGGTTAAGGGAGCGCAATGATTGGTATAGTTAGAAGGTTTCTTGGAGAGTTTAGAGGTAAACATTTTGGTTAACCTAAGTGACTTGATTACCCTTGACTAGTTTCATTCACCATTGTGGAATTATAGCTCATCTTGGGTTTGGAATCCACAAATAATTTCCTATGGTTGGGTGGAAAATTACTCATCAAAAACCAGTTTCCTTGCTCTAGCATGTTTAATCATAAGTGTCTTGTCTCTATTATTGAATTGATGTTTACAATTATGTTGTTAAGCTATAGTTTTCTTATAAATGAATTGGACCGAAAGTCATCATTAAATGATGTTGTGTGATTATCTTGTCTATGTTTACAATTATGTTGTTAAGCTATAGTTTTCTTATAAATGAATTGGACCGAAAGTCATCATTAAATGATGTTGTGTGATTATCTTGTCTATAATAGTTTGATGCACACATATATGGGTTATGATTAAACTTAGAATTATTGGATTGAATTAAAATTATGCATTTGAAATGCTCAGATGCATTTGAAATGCTCATATGCATTTTATTTTTATGCATAAACATTTATTTCATTCATAGGTTGTAATCTTTTTTATTTGATATACCTTGTTACATTTGCATTTGAATTAAATTTATGTCCTTTGTCATTATGTGAGCCATTAAATCTCAATGATATAGTCCATATCCAATTCAAATTGCTTATGCATATTGGCATGGCTATGGGACAAATGCCAAAATGGAGAAGAGCCTTCAAATGGGCTTCCAAACCTTCCAATTTGGAATTCCATTCAAAGCATGTGGGCATTTTGTTTAAGTATAGGTCCTTGGTTTCGAAGTATTCCTTCAAATGGGGATAGAATCCCTTTGTCTTAGATACGAAGAATTTCTTTTAATAGGCCGAAAGGATTTTTTTTTGTAAATTTGATATATTATATTTGAATAAGGCCAATGGTCGTTACCTTATTGTCCTAAAGTGGGATGGCATATTTTTAAATTAGTTGATGGCCTCAAAATATGTCTTTTCAAAATCACTTAATGGCATATTAGGGAACTTCAAAATATATTTTTTTCAGATTCACCTAATGGCCTAATAGGGATTTTCAGTAGTTGTCTTTTCAAAATCACTTGATGGCCTGTTGTGGAATTTCAAAAATATTATTTGTTAAATTTTCTAATGGCCTATCACAACAATTCAAAAGTTATCATTTTGAAATATCCTTATTGTCTATCGGAGCATTTGGAAAATTGTTGTTTGAATTTGACCCAATGGCCTGTCAAAGCAATTCAATAGTTGTTGTTCTATTGTGATGTTCAAAGGAGGACCGATGACCTATTGGGTGAAGTTGAAAAATGTATTTGTGAACGTGGTAAGATGGCTTAACATGAAAGTTTGAAAGATGCATCTTTGAAAGAATCTCGATGGCCTATTAGATGGAACCTTTGAATGTGGTCAATGACCTAGATGTGTGGGCATTTAAATGATTGTTTTTTTCATGGGTGCAATGGCAATGTTGTTAACATATACGTTTCATTTGAATGGGGTTCCATGTGTTATGTTTGAAGGAGAGGGTTGAAGGCCCATCGAACCTTATTCAAATATGGTCTCCAAGTGTGGAAGGGTGTTACATGTGGTCTATGACCCATGAAATAAGGATTGATTAGATTTTAAAGGAGTTAGTCAACTTTGAAGGCTTTCCAAATATGGAAAAGACAAAAACGGTTCCCCTCTTCCTCAATAAGACTATCGAGCGGGATGGGTACATGACACCATCGCTATCCACTTTGTCTCAATTTATTCAAGTGGAATATTTAGACAAGATTGTCCATATCAGGTTTTTTAGTTCAAGTGACAGTCCAAATGAAAAGTTGCATTGTTAATCTATCATGCATTCTTGTTATAAGAGCCATATTACAAAAATTTAGTTGAAAATATCAGCTAGATAATCCAAGAATTTAGGCACCCCATGAGGGGATTTTTGTCCCCATATGGAGCCACTAGCATGCTTATTCCCTAATCAAGTTCCGGTGGAGGGGGAGAGAAGAATCCTCCCTCTAGAAAAATTGAAAGTTCACACAAGTTTCCCGTGAGAAAAAAGAGAAAAAACTCAGTACAAGAGAAAGAAAATAATCTTATAGAAAATGATATCCAAATATTTTCCTTGGAAGATATGGAACTAGAAGCGGAAATTGAAAAAATATTTCCTGTAATAGAACATTATGAGCATATTGCTCAGTAAGACTATTTACTGGAAGTCATTGGGAATGAAACCTTTAGTGAAGAAGAATCCTTCACTTTTCAAAGCGTTGTTTTTGACAGAGAATCTAAAAAGATGATTGTAGAAATATTTGAACAGAAAAATAAAAAAGGAAAGGCCTGCTCAGAGGTCGACCTCAAGTATATGCGACTGTCCCAGATTTCCAAAATCCATAGGGAAACTGGGGACACACTTGATGACTCTATTGATGGTCTAGAGGCTGAGAATTCCAAATTAAAAGAGAAGATCAAAGAATTGGAGACTTCCTTGATGCCTCTTCCAATCCTAGCCAGTCCTTTGACAATGATTAAACCAACTACACTTGGTATCAAGTTAAAGGGGTCTTCAAGTTTGCTCACAACAGTCTGAAATTATGTTGAGAAAAACATTAAAAAGAGAATGTCATTGATAATAGAGGCCTGGGAGGTATAAAAAAATAGTGTTTCTTTTGGTTCAAGGGCACATGCATTTCATGAGTACCTCCAAGCTGATTTTAAGAATGAAGAAGGATTTTACACAGATGTTGTTTTACCATTTGGAATAAAATTCTCAAACATTAAAGAACTAAAAAGGAGAGAAGAAGATATGCCTTCTCCAAGTTGGATCAAATAGTTGAATGAATGTTGGAAATAAAATATCGAGAATTTGAAAAACATTGTCCCAGCATGCAATGAAGTCATAGAGAGAAGAGAAGAAATATTCAGAAGGCTCACAGAGATAGATTTAGCAGGAAGCACTAATGAGGTGCAAGATCCTAAATTAATTTTCAATTTAATGTTTATGACAAGGCAACAATTTGATGAACATGTGGAGATATTAAAGGGATTATCGGCTGAGAAATTTAATGGCATAATTGAATATGGTGAGGAAGAGATAGATAATTGGCTTATCGATTATTGTATGAAAAATCAAGATATTAAGGAGGCAATCCACGAAATTTCTCATGACCTAAGAGATTTGGAAGGTGAATTGTTTAATATCAAAATTAGGCATGAAATAAATGTTGCACCAATGAAGAATTACATTGAATATTGGTTTAATAGGGAAATCGATAAATTAACTAAAGAGGGCCAAGAAATAGCAGTTGAAACAATTCCTATAACCATAAACAAGGAAAATAAAAGGACAACAACAAGCAAGTGAAAGACAAGAGATACCATCATAGTAAGTTTATGTTGATCACATTTTTCTTTCCTTATCAGTTTTTCATCCAGTTACTATGCTTATTTGACTAGAAAGGTTTAACCGAAATCTAATAACTTCTTCTTGTCTTCTTTCCAGGTCTTGCTACTCTTCCTTCACCCATCGTCTTCTCTCCACAGTCTATTTCTTGTTTATATTTACTTTTATGGTCCGCGGGATACCTAATCGTAGTCCTCTGGACAAACGCATTTTAATTTCAAAGTATTGTAATAGACTTCACTATTTTTTCAAAAATCCAAAGAGAACTAAGTTAGGATCAGTTTTGACAGTGTTTTATAACTTTGAGTTTTTAGTATAAAATATTTGAGACTAGTCTATCATTTTCTTCATTTGATCTCCACATGTTTCTACTCTATTAAAGTTCTCTTATGCGTACGAATAATCATATTTTATTTTTATGTGTGTTCAAAAATATTTATTTTTGCTATGATGGATGTAAGGAAATTTTATTTATGTTTTCAAATGTGTGATGTATGAGGTTCCTAGTCATCTCTCAAGAATTCTCTATAAAATAAAACATTTTTTTCTGCAACTTTTATCTTTCTTTGAATATAACAGTGGAATTTTTCAAAGCCCTATATCATTTTGGAAATCTAGAATTCAAATATTATCATAAACAAAGAGGAGTACCACCTCTATAAAAATGCAGGAGGATTTGTATCCACGTGAGGTTTATGTTTCGGTCCCGATGGATTCAAGCATCAACACCATTGCTGAGATTTTATGAGCGGTGTGGTCTAAGTCTAGGAGGAATGTGGAAGGTATGCATGCAGTTGGTGTTCTTTTTAGTAAAGATAAGTGTCTATTGTGTGTTAATTTATGTGTTGTGTTAATATTTATGCATTTATTATCATGGGGTTTTTTTGTACATTAATTATATGTCTATTTGTTGTTATTCCACATTAATATGTGCAATTGCGAAGCATAGTAGTTAATTAAAATTGTATCAGAGTTGGAATTTTTATGTGGCATTGCCCAGCAGGGGTCTAGGATGCTACATATCATCACACTAATTTCATCCACCTAGGAAATTTATGTAATATTAGATGAATAAATACTAAACCATCATTAACCACACCTAATACATAAAAATAAAGAGTCCATGTTTATTATGAAATTGGAAGAGTTATATCTACAAATATAAAATCAGATATTGAATAATGAATGATTATTACAGTGAGCTTCATGACAGTGTATAAATATACATTGATTGGTGAAGAGGTGTGTGATCCTTGATGTTTTAATAACATAACTATTATAATAATAATTATTATTATTATTACCACCCCTTTAAAGGATGTTTTGTCCTTAAAGCATAGTAAATAGGATTCTTTGTAGTTGAACATGTTTTCTTGGTGGCATCATCTTTATCTAGTTGTAAGGTTTTGACTTGGTTCATGATTTGAGCACTAGCAAGATTCCTTTATAGTGTATGCATGATATGATGAAGTCTATTGACCTGGTTGTTTAATGTGAAACCTTGATGGTCCTTGGTAAAATAATGTATTCCAATCTTAAGATTAAAAGTCTTGAATTGATTTTATGTTTTTTCTCACTTTAACTTTTACATGTTTATCTATGTTTCTTGTCCCTTTTTTGTTAGTTATAAATCATTTTTCTTGTGAATGGTGTTGATTAAGGTTGGTTGTCATTGATGTCAACCCTTGAAGAAATCCATGTAGCACAAAGGTTTGGGTAATGGACCCAAGATTGTTTGATGTAAAGATGACTCATTATTGTTTTGCCATGGTTGATAAGAAGTAAATATGGATGAACTCCAAAGTGGTCCCCTTATGGTGAAATCCCTCACGGGAAGATGCTTTGCAGAGTGAGAGAATCTGTGTTTAATTATGGAATAATGAGATGAAGGACAATGAATTTGTTAGTGAAACTATCCTAGATGGATAGTGCTTTTCATGCCATTTCTGGTGGTATGTGGAACATCACATAACTCTTCACGATTAGAGAGTTATCACCATATGAAGTTGGAGAACCCCTCGTAAGTCTTATAGAAGCCCGCAAGGGTAAAAGTTCTTTGCAAAAGAATTTATTTTAAATGAAGAATCCCTAAAATAAGGAAAGTGTAATGCTACATGAAGATATAAATAAGAGGCAAATCTCACTCATTAAGAATACACTTGTACATATTGTATATCTATTTTCTTGTGTAAAGCTTCTTGTAGATACTTGTGGATACATCTAAAGTGGTGAACGTATGAGGTAGAATGAAGGGTTGACGATGAAATTCTCGGATTCACAAAAAACCATATTTTCTGATGCATACATGGGTTGTCTGTGTATAGGGTGTGTATACATTGAAGGTATACGTGGACTGGCTATGTATAGGGTGAGTATGTACGCGGGCTGACTATGTATAGGGTCAGTACATGTTGATAAATCCATGAAACTTGATAATATGAAAGTGTTGAGGTTCTATATTCTAAGATAAAGCTCCTAGGAAGGTCTAGAGTGCTCAAATACATCAGATCCATTCATTGGTTCAAAAGGTATGTCTTATTTCTATGAATAGTTGGATTTCGATGTATGCATGAGGAATGGCAATGGAGATTTGAGGATTCTCCCTAGAGAGACTAGTGGCTACATGGGATCTTCTGTATAAGTCAGATCTACAGAAATACAATGATGGTATATTTATCATTGATACTTCTTGTTGAGGCACATCTTGTATTTCTTGGCATATGGCTAAGACTTTTTATGGTACATGGTTGAGATATTGTATTTATTGATGTATTGAGAAGTTGAATATCAGAAAGGGGTTGATGACTAAGATTATGTGAGGGATATTATACTTGTTCATGATTACACATACTTATATGGCACATGACTAGAGAGATACATACTTGCCTTGAGTAGAGGTTATGTATGAGGATGCATGCACAAGGTACAGTTACAGTCTGGATACAGTGGCAGGTTACATATCTATGTGAAATAAGTTACGGAGGGTCAAAATTTTTCAAGTGAAAGGAAACCCTAGTTTCAGAAGGCATATGCGGGCTACATAAAAGATAGGGTGCGTGCATACGCGGACTTCATCACTGTAGGTCGCATATCTATTGTATTTTTGTAGATACATGTTCAGTTCAGGTACGGTTTGATTACAGGGTAGTTGTACACATTGGATACAGGGCAGTGGTACAGGTTGATACAGTTGTATAACAATCTATATCACAATGATAGGTTGACAGTGGTTCCATCATTCTACTTCTACTTCAGGGCGTTTGGAAAGGGAAAGGATAGGTCATTGTAGCCACCTTCCGATTGTAGTCGGAGAACATAGGGGGTTGTAGCCTCCTTCTGGTTATATCCAGAGAATTGGGGAGTTGGAGCTTCCCGCAGGTTGTAACCTGGAAAACAAGGGGTTTGGAGCCTCCTTCTAGTTGCAGCTGGAAAACAAAGGAAGTTGGTGATTCCAATGAATGTAATTCTTCAAGACATATAAGAAAAATCATTATGTGGTTTTCTCCCGATTTGGGTTTCCATGTAAAACACTAGTGTACTATGTATGTGTGTGATTGTTTATTTCTTATTGCTCATTATTGGATAAAAATTCTACATTGATATAACATTTGAAGAAAAATTATTATAATTATGCTATTACTGATTCACCCCCCCTCTCAGTAATCCAACAATTGGTATCAGAGCAGGTTCCTTCAGAAATCA
>JZKD02S1428771.1:97650-132140 GCA_000966675.3 Picea glauca
TAGTGCCATATCCATCTCATTGAGTGGTAGAGTGTAGAACCCTATTTGCAATTCCAAATTTTCTATCTATGCAGAGATTTTATGACATCTTCCTACTCCCTTGATCTTCTATCCATCAACAATTATAACTATGAGGTCCTTGGTAGGGTATACAAAGAGGTTTAATTGTTTAGAAAAATTGTTGTCTACACAGTTACGAGTACTACCAGAATCTACTAGTATTGTTATTTTTAATGATTTATTTTAGATTCAAGCTATTTAGGTTTTAATTGTCTCATATTGGTTGCAAGTGGAAATGTGGGTTTTGTTTTTCTATTTTCTTGGGTCCTAGGTCCTATCCAACTTCCATGGATGAGGTGGAATATATTTTGTAGCCGTGATGGGCCAAAGTATTCCAACAACAATTAATTTATATCTTAGAATATTGAGGACACACTTAAATTATCAATCCATATTTGTAATTCTTTGGAGATGATATGCATTGTATATGAAACCAAAAGATTTTTATTTTAGTGAGATGTATTATAATGTCTTATAAATTATATGCAACTAACTAACTCGTCATTTAATAAAACTAGCACAACCAATTTGTTGCATGTTGAGTAAGGTAAATCTAATATACATTGGCATGCCAAGTAGGGCATAATTGTAACTCCACACTTATGTATATTTTATTGTAAACAATGAATATGATGATGAATAGAATATTAGAGGTGCGGCTCTAAACGGGTTGTTGGTTTTCTCAGTTTGGGTTTCCAAGGTAAAAATATTTGTGTAATGTGTGTTTGTGTCATTGTATCTTTTATGTTTTTATTAAGAATTCATTTTCCCTAATTTATTGTACAAGGTTAAAATATACAATATCAAATTAGGTGATACTTTATGTTGATGTGCTTAAATCAATCATGGAATTTGGGGTTCTTAGCCAACTTGATTGCAGAAGTATTTTCAACTAGAAGAAGAGTAGAATCAATTTGTTTCTCTTACAAATATTCAAGTATTTTTCTGATCCACACAATCTCTTTCATTGTTTCTGCAGTTGCCACATATTCTACCTCTATTTTGGAATCTATTGGAACTAATTGGTTATAATATCTCCAGGAGACGGTTGTTTATCAAAGACTCATGATATAGCCTAAAGTTGATAATCCATTTTCTTTATCCCCAAAAAAGTTTGAATATGAATATTCAACTAGGTTGAATGAATCCACCTTAGAGTATCTGAGTCCATAATATTGAGTTCCCTTCAAGTATTTTAGAATTCTTTTTGCAACAAACCAATGTTCTTCACAAGGCTTTTTCATGAACCTGGAAAGAATCCCAACAACAAATGAAATGCCTAGTCTAGTGGTAGTAAGATAGATAAGACTTTCGATAAGTTTTTTATACTTGGTGGCATCCTCAAATTCATTCCCTTCTTTTGATGTGAGTTTCAAATTCTATTCCATTGGAGTAGAAACATGATTACACTTATCCATGCAAAACTTGTTCAACGGTTCTCAAATGTACTTCTTCTAGGAGATGAATATGTACTTTGGATTTTGAATCACCTCAATTCCCAAATAGTAGTGAAGATTTCCCAAATCTTTCATCTCAAAGTCTATATTCAACTCTTTCTTTATGGATGTAATATAGATTTCATTGTTCCCTGTTATCAACAGATCATCTACATATACAACAATTTTTCCAACTTTCTTGACAAACAGAGTTGCATCATCAATATTGTAGTGCTTGACATTCAATTTCAGAAGATGCTCAGTTAGCTTTTCACACCAGGCTCGTGATGCTTGTTTTAGGCCATATAAGGATTTGATGAGCTTGCATACTTTTTGTTATTTTCCCTTCACAATAAAACCTTCTAGTTGATACATGAAAACATTCTCTTTCAAGTATCTATTCAAGAAAGTGGTCTTCACATCCATTTAATTAATTTTCCATCAATTCTATGCTACCATGGAAAATAGAATATGGATGGTAGCCCATTTTGTTGTGGAAGAAAAACTATTCTCATAATGAACACGTTTTTTCTGTGCAAATCATTTTTCCGTGAGCCTTTCTTTGTGCTTGTCTAGTGAGCCATTTTATATGTACTTGTTCTTGAATACCCACTTGCAGTGGATTAGTTTGGTTCTAAATGGAGGATCCACCAACTTCCACATCCCATTCTTGATGAGAGCATCATATTCCTTTTGCAAGGATTCTTCCCACTCATGATGAGAACTGGCTCCTTCAAAGGAAGTCGGTTCAAAGTTAGTATATAAATTCAAATCACAATCATATGAAACACCCATGTCATTTACATCACCAGAGTTTGAATTATATACATCACCTCCATCTTGTCTTGAGGAACTTTTGGTTCATGTCTTTCAAACCTCAATAGTATGAACACTTTCAAATGTTTTTATGAGCCATTTTTGTGGACCTTTCTGAGATGTTCTAGGTTGTTCAACTGATTGAGATGGTTCTAAATTCTCATAAAGTCTCATATTTTCAATTCTCTCAATCACATCATCCAAAAGAACTTCAGGTTCTGATGAAGTGGTTGGAAATTATTCATGAGGGGAAGATGGTGCTTCAAAATAAAAATGAGATTCCATAGATTGACCCAAGATAAGGATCCCACTTTCAAAATGTGAAATCTCATTATCAAATTCATGATATCTCTTTACACGAGTGAATCTGTCTAGATTATCAATATGCCTCTCAACATGTTTTTCATTCTTGGAGGATTCAAGAAATATTACATCTCTAAAAAAATTAATTTCTAGTTTGTCTCATCGTAAAGACGATATCCCTTGGTGGTATTTTAGTACCATAAGAATATGCACTTCCAACTCATTGATTTAATCTTGCTTCTTTTCTCCTTAGGAATCAAGGCATAGAAGGTGGAACCAAAGACCCTAAGATGCCTTATTGAAGGAATGCATCCATACCATATTTCATAACGAGTCTTGTTTTCAAGAGTATGAGTGTTATAGAGGTAAGCTCACAAGTAGGATTCAATGAGGTTCTCCATAAAAAGGTAGGAAGAGATTGGGGGTTGAACACAAGAAGTTCAGACTTTTAAGGACAAAGGGATGCAGACTCAATATGAAGTGAAATTTCTCTAGAGTATCTTTTCTCTCAATGTGTTGAATTTCCTTAAAGGCTTGGATATGGCTCAACTTATAACCTTCACACGGAATTGAACGGTCGAGTCGGAGCATTTCCAATATATGGAAGGTCAAGGATCATGGATCACGCGATATGGCATGGAAACGCGACATATTTTTTAATTTTTGAGCGCCAAACCCAATGTACGCGGGATGTAGTGGAGAAACCTACGTATACGCGAGTTGTATAACTGCTACGTCACGCATATGGAAAAAAATATGAATTTTTGGCTTTGGAGTGAACAAAAAGGGGACTTCAAGTCTACAGAGGGAAATGGAAGGCCATCCAAGCAAGATGCATGAAGTGAGGCAAAATTTTCTATAACATATGCACCCTAATGTATGAGGTCATAAGAGTATATGTGATGGACGAAATACATTATAGTTTCCAAAAGTGGAGTAATGAAGACTCAACTGGAAGTGTTAGTTACTCATGAAGATATTACTATTCACATTAACTTTGTATACATGGCTGCCAATCTGAAATACAATTTAGATCCATGTAGATATATAACAAATAGTTGTTCATGGCCATGAATGGGAAATACAAAGTGGACACGTGCCATAGGCTATCATAGTCACGAACAAGACATAGTGGATTCCAGTCTCAAAATAAACCAAAGATATCTGTATACAATGGAGCACAATATGATATTCCATGATTACTAAATTCATATAGGTATTGGTCCGATGAAGGATAACAACAAATATAAGGGTTGTTAATGTAAGCTGGAGGTATTCTACACTATCCACCGAAGGTGCAATTATACATTATGTGAATAGAGGAGTTGAATTCGAACACAATGAGACTTCATTTGATTATTGATCATTAAGGTATACCATTAACAAATGTGAGACAACCCACCGATAATTAAAGTAGGTGTCAAGTAACCGAGTACATTCGACAAGTATGAATAAGGGTGTTGAGGTTGAACACTTGAATAATAGATCGATCAGGAGACATTGAGGTCTTCCCAATTATCGATGGTGGGAGAACTTTCCACTAATGACTACAAGCCTCTAGGTACTCATAAGACTCTAGATCTTGATTCCAGAATAGATGAGTTGAAGTCGATGGAAGGAGACTCGCTAAAAGGAGAGAATTAAGGTATCTCTCATCATCCAGCACGAGGTACAAATAAATAGCTTGATAATTTCGAGGATCTTGAAAAAATAGGATGTTCATGAACCAATGACCATGTTCATCTCTCGCATGCACCAGATGCAACGGGTACATGAAAGAGACTCTTTGACTAGCAACCAATGAGGAAAACTACCGACAAAGGAGAGGAAACCACCAATAGGGATAATGAAATCAAAGACACTGGATAAATCCCAATGTGTGAATATATTTTGTGTTGTCGAACACAAGGGAAACCCCCCAGTCAATGACCAATGAGGAAATGTCATATGTTGGGTTCAAGGTTACCTACCAATGATGAAAGTAGGCCCAGGGTGCAAAGTAGGACAACAACTTCATGTGATTTTGAGATACACTAAGGGTATGGCTGACATGAAAAATCAAGAGTTCTGAGGAATGGTCGACACATGATTATACTTCCTTTGAATAAGATCATGAGGTAGATAGATAACTCAAGTAGCATAGTCTTAACATTGATCATTGACAAAATTGTGTGATACAGGAGGCATCAACAAACTCTCCATAGGGATTGGAAGAGTAACCAGTGGGAGGATTAGACTCTAAGTAATGAGGTCAGCTTCCTAGGGCCATGTTAAACCCAAACCTTGGATGAAATGGACTCAAGAGTTTGTGCTCTGTTCAAAGGCGACATGACTGCTTCTGATAGGAGATAAAATTATTTTCTCGCCCGTCTTTTTTTGGTTTTTTCATAGAGAAATAAATGTTATGATACCAGAGAGGAAACGAGTGTCGCAAGTAAGCAACTATTTCCAAGCATTGGAACATACCTATTCTAAATGCAAGGAAGTGCATGCGGGGCATGGAAACTCAAGGGGATGTTTCCTCTATGGGTAAAGGGTGTCAATCTGCAAAGGATATATGAAAGGCACTACTTGGCTAGTGATGAGAATTTGTGAGGAAAGAGGATTATAGAAAGAAAGAGGGAGCCAGAAATAAGCTCAATAATACAAAAAAGATTATGGAATGCAATTACAACTTAACTCAATGATGTCATTTTTTGTAGATTTAGTCCCCTAGGCCCAAAAAAGTATAAAATAATACCCACTAGAACTCTTCTAGCGAATGGTGATTGGAGTATTATTTTTTTGTAAGTATCCTACTTGGTCCATAAAAGGATTAAACTTATACCAAATATATGTCCTTTCAAAACCATTTAATGAGTGTGAAAGAGACAAGTTCACTCGACAATCTTTTCATTTTTTAGGGAGTTAGAAAAGAGCTTAACCAAGACTCGGGGGAGTCCCATAGGTAATGGTCAGAATGATATCGAGTAAGAAAATGGGGTTCGAACGCAAAGTCATATTGATGTTATAAGGAACTCTCGGTCCTGTGGAATAACTTTTGCATGGGCACCAAATGACAAAAGTGTTCTAAATAGGGTACCCATGTTTGGTAAGGCTCTACCACTTAATAACAACACTTCTAGTAGCAGTGAGAAGTTTTTGTGTCACTAAAATATGGGTTTGTACCTAGGGTGTATGAGTCATTGTCATAGGATGATGCAAGAATGCAAAGTGGGGTGAAAACCTATCCTATATGCGGGTGAAAGAATATAATTGCCAGAGGCACGAACGGGAAATATGACATTGGAAATCCATTAAAAACCATGGACAAAACCACTTAAAACCAAGTCTTTCCACTGTGTTATTAGTCCATAAGGTCAAAAATAGAAATAAATAGGGAAAAACTATATAAAGTGGGTAAAAAATTCCTATTAATAGTAAAAATAAGACATTTTACCCTACCATTTGAGTTTTTTACCCACATAGTGATTTTGAGGCCATTTTTCCCACAATCTTCAAGTGACGATTGTAGGAGCTACGATCAATAGAATCGGAAACCGTCTGGACCAAGTAAGTGCCCATCCCATCCTCTTTAATTTCAATGGTTTAAATTTCAGTTTTAGTCCCCATTGTTTTAGTATTAGAGGTTGTTAACTAGAAACTAGGGCATACGCAGGTGACAATTTATCGGGTTGTGTACACGACCACATGTACATGGTAAAATCGAAGCATACCCATGTATATGAGGCCCTATATGTGGTTTTCATAAGGATAACCCACATACAAGTATGAAAACAAGTTTTTTAAAGGGATTAACTCAAAAATTGGCTTTTCCTTTGAAGGATGGTGATTGAATGGAGGGAAAGGGAGCATGAGGAGGTAGATGCAGCAGTGGAAAGAGATGCAAGGGCCCAAAAACATTTGAAAATATGTGGGATTTATAAACTTTTGGATATCAAAGGAATGAGATCTCAAGTGAGGTTTCTCCAAATGATAATAAACTATTGGGATTCAGAGACAGAGGTCTTCAATCTCAATGGGTAGCCATTGAGAATTGAAGTGGACAATATATACTTCATCACAGGATTGTCTCGTCGAGGAGATATGGTGAATCTCAAGACCTGAGGGGCTAGATGTGGTAGAACTATGGAAGAGTACATTGCCACCCACTGTGTTGCAGGCACATATAAACTAGGGAGCCAACTCCCTATCATGGAGATCGAGAACCTGAGTCTAAATATTGTCATTCTTGTACTCACATGGATATCGGGGTCTGCCTCATTGCACCAGGCATCGAGGCCACTCATTTTCTGCGTTGTGGAGTGTTTGAGACCCATTTTTTATGACTGGTGTACCTCACTATTGGCCAACATGAAGAGCCAGTTAACGGATTGCAAACAAAGGTGCATGAGGAAATTTGGGTTTGCATCCATTGTGTGTAGTTTTTTTCTTTGAGAGGGTTCCATGTTTGATCCCTAGAGTAGATATTACTCCACACAAACTTTGTGATCTATCCATGTCACGGTGGACCGATGTGATGAGGCGTCTAGGAGGTGGTAATATGTCGACCCCCTACAATGATGACTTCTTTCGTTGGTGGTGTCAACAGGTCATAGTGATCAATGACTATCCCTATGGAGCGATTGACTACCGAGGGGACCCGAACATTCCATTGCCACTAGGATCCTCCTTTGGAGAGATCAGTAAGAATTTGGTTTTTATATATTTCATTTCTTTTGTTTTTCTAATTTTAATAAATGCAAAAAAAAAAACGCAAATATTTTTGTATGGTATCATGTATTAACATTTTTTCTCTTACGCAGACATAGGTCTGCGACAACCAGAAGGATTTCCACGAGTGCAGGGGCCGAGGATATGAGCTCATAGGAAGGGACATGGAGAGAGTGTTATAGAATGTGCAGGGAAACTTGTCTCGTTTGACACATAAGATCCCTATGTTTCAAGTAGAGGATCTGCCAAAGGCAATGCAGAGGCAGGTGGTGGGTGTACCCCATGCATGGGTGAGACTCTTCTGGCATCTTGCAAATGTCGTAGTATGATATCGTGAAACACATCTAGCATTGTTGGACACACTAACCAAACTAAGAGGGGGGGTGAATCAATGTGAGTCTCTTTTTACAACTTCTTACAAAAAATTAGTTAGCTTCACCATTCACAACATCATTAATCATTACTTATATTCACACTTAGTTTCTTGCATCTAAACATATATCAATGACATCTATAACAATAAATAATTATTCACCGTCACAATAAAGAACACAATGAACACCAGATATATGTATAAGTTTCTTTTGTATTACAGACTATAATCCTTGGGGTTTATCAGCACCAACTAAAATGAGCACCAACTCTCAATGCAAGACCTAGCCTCTAGATCTCAGCACCAACTGAGAAGAGGAATCCAATCCTCAAGTACAAGACCCAGCTTGTAGACAGAAAGCAATTTGTCAAACTGTGCCAACAGTCTATACCAAGACAAGTTCATCAACTATGCACAACACAACCTGTCACAACAACCTATCTCATCAACATCCAAATTTGATCTACTCACAAAGATCAATCATCAATTCAACTCTCAACCATATGCACAATATCACCAAGTTAACCAACAAGATACCTCTAGCAATACACCATACTCTCCATAAACCAAATACCATAAACCCTTACAAAAGACCATGTGCCAAAATCATACCTTTAATAATGTATCAACCATCAAGACCTATACCATACATGTAACTTTGTAATAGACCTGGTGTATGTGATCATAGACCTACAAACCTTCCTTAACTTCAACAACAAGAGACTATTATTTTCATCAAACTTTACTTTGGTCTCACATGACTAATTTTGGATTAGTCAACAACCCTAACTTGCAACACGAATAACTCGGTACCTGTAATGCATAAAGGTATGAAAATTATACACAATATTCTTTAGTGTCTTCTCTGCAAATCCTCCAAGTTTCACTACTTGGAACCTCCCAGAAAAGGAGTTATAGAAAAAATGGAAAACCTTGCTGAATTTTGGCTTATTATAGAGAGCAAACTTGTAGAGAATTCCACGCGTGGCATATTTACTATATGGATCTGAAAATGGTACCCAAAATACTAAAACCTTTACTCTAACCAATTAATTTTGTCTCACTAAATTTTGATCTGTTATGAAGAAGATAGGACGTTTTTACCTGGAACACTTGTTTTAGACTAGTTTCGGGACTAGCCACAAACCCTATCTTCCACAGAGTGTAACTCCCAAACTACAACAACCCACAAGCTGAAATTTTTATCACATTTACTTGGATATGTTTTCTCAACATCCTCCATATTTCACTATTTGAATCATTCTAAAAAAAACTTTATTGCGAAAATAGTGAGATGACCTATAAATGACATACCTTAGAAAGCATCATTAAACTTTATCCTCCCTTGAATTTTTGGCCTTATTTACTTCACCTTCTCTCTGAAATTCTCCTTAGATATCCTTTGGTTACCTTAGGCATTTGTATATATTCAATATTCTCAATAGATTCTTATGGGAGACCCTTGCTTTCTTATTTATACTCTCCAAGTAGCTTCCTCTAGAAGTATCAACTTTTGTCCACTTAACCACTTTGTCCACTTAGCCACTTTTTCCACTTAACCAACTTTTTCCACTTAACCACTTTTTCCACAAATAGAAAACTCTGCACTTCTAATTGCAACTAATTTACTTTTAATTGTTTTCTTGTTGCAACCACTTAATTTGTGACTAACCACTTTGATTGGTCAACTTCTTCTAGGAGATTCTAGAATAATTTGACTTCTTTGAACTTCTAGGGGATTCTAGATAACTCATGAGAGTTATCCAACTTCACATGGCCATAACTCTCTAACTGTGAGGAGTTATGTGACGTTACACATATCACCGGAAACGGCATGACATATACTATCTATATAGAATAGTTTATCCTACAAATTCATTGATATTCATTACATTATTCCTCAATCAAACTTAGGTTCCCTAACCACATTGTTGGGCTACTCAACCACCTAACCATTTGGACTTCACAAAGTGTCTTCTCATGAGGGATTTCACCATAAGGGGACCACTTTGAGAAATTTATCCAAGAGCGTCTTCCCTTGAGGGATTTCACCATAAGGGGACCACTTTGGAGTTTATCCATTTGGTTCTTCCTATCAACCATGGCATGATATCAATGATATAACTCCCTTTAATATCAACACATCATTATGAAACCACTTGACATCAACCCTTTGACAACAATTACATCAATGACCATATAACCAAATAATAAATATATCAATTATAAAAACACATCACTATGAAAATACTTGGCATCAACCCTTTGACATTAATTACAACATATTACAATAATATCGCCCTTTGGCATTGATGGAAACACCAACATTGATGTCAACACCAATCATTGATGGAAACACTTGGACATGGAAATGCTCATGCTCCCTCTGTGATCATCACTCCTCATCAATGTTCATCTCGCCACATCAATGTGACTATCTCTCCCCCTTTGACATCAATGGAAAAGGGTAGTTATATCCTTGGGGCTGCTCCCCCTTCCTAAACTCTCCTTGGGGTTGCTCCCCCTGTCTGGATTCCTTCAAGATTCCTCTAAATAATATCTCCCCATTTGGACAAGGGATATCACTCTGATGCAATGTTGATGGCATGGTTGTCAGTCATCTCTCCTCCTGGAATCATGTTTTTGCAACCAACCATGGGAAGAAGAATAACTCCCCATGTGGGTATGTCTCCCCCTATCTTCTCTGGAAGATGAACAATATTGTACCACTACAATATGCTTCTGCTGCAAATGCTACTGCTCAACTGGAACATAGATCAACTGCTCAAGAATGATCTTCTCTTTCTATGATGATCCTTGGACCTTTCCATGCATCAATCTCATTCCATACCATACATCATGAAGAAAAATACATGTCAACAATGAATAGAGAATCATGAACAAAACATCAACTGTGTACATCATGTTCCATATTCTGTGCCAACCATGCAGAACACCCATGTACATCAACCATGTACATCAATACCATACAATATACCATAATATATCATCAATGGAGTGTATCAACCATATGCCAAGAACATGTTCCAACTGTGTACCAACCATATGCCTCTACCAACATGCCAACCATGTGCTTCAAACAAGTGTCATATCACTCGTGATATGCCTCTACCATGAACCAAGTGCCACAACCATGTATCTCAACCATCAATATATCAACCAAGTATCTCAAATATATCATCCCATACATCATGTACCAAATAAAGTATATAATCATGAAAACCTACAACAAACCATGTCATACCCTGCAAAACAGAGTTATATCATCAAACCATGTTGCAACTCATCTGTACACTCCTCTTCTTGAGGATTTTTCCAAAGGTATGTGGCATGTTCCATGGACATCTCACATATGTACGCAAATTTTCTATAGGTCACCCTGTGTATGTACGTTACTTCTCCCATAGGATCCCATGTATGCTTCAGAAAGAGTGAAGCTTTATTGATTATTTATTCCTTCATTCATGTCTGGTTGTTCAGTCTTATTCATCCACTTCTTAGATTGTCCTGACTTCTCTATACTTGTACTCTGAGATTCTATCCTTTCAACAGTGTCTTCCTTCCATGCTCTTCTTTCCATTTCATATGAAGCATTCCTCATGGATTGTCTCCTTATATTACAACAATCTTAGGATTTGTGGCCAAACCCACTGCAGTTGTAACATCTCATGGTGTGACAATGAGCAGCAAAGTGTCCCATTTGATTACATATCCAACATATTAGGGCGTTATGAAACCTTCCAACCTCTTTCCATGCATAATTTATGTAATCCAAAGCTTTATGACCATATTCATTACATGAGAAGCAATGACCATGAAAAACATTTTCATACATTTTCTTTGGTCTCCACCTTGAAGGTGTCTCTCTTCTGAATTTTCTTTGAGGTGTAAAGGTGGATTCTTGGTGTCTTCCTTTCTTTGTTCTTTTGAAAGTTTCATTGCATTTTGTAGGTGCTTGACTTGTAGCTTTGCTTTCACCTTTTGAAAATGAAGGACCCGCATCATGCTTATTAGAAGTGCTAGCTTCATAGTGTGTTTCTTCCTTGTTGTATCCAAGACCAGATTTATCATTAGGTGATCTTTGAAAATCCAAGATTTCATCCAATATTGTTGAGTTGTTCATGAACCTTTTTTACTTCTCTTCTTTCCTTCTGAGATCAGCGACGTTTTCTTCCAACTTATGACATGATTCTTCTTTTTCATTTACTTGAGTCTTTAGTCTCTTGATCTCTTCTTCTTGTTTCATGCATATTTTATTTTGTGCCATGGTATTCCTTTGGTACTTTTCCAGGGCTTCCCTAATGTATTCATCAAGATCAAAATCAGGATCAAAAACATCTTTTGCTTCAAATAAATATAAAATTTTATTTTTTGGCTTCAACGAATCTTCCTCTTCATCTATAAGATAATTGTTAGCTTATTCTACACAAACTTCTTCTAATTGTGTGTCCATGGATCTCCTTCAATCTTGTAAGTCTTATAGTGAATGCATGCTCTAATACCAATTATTGGACACATTGACCACACTAAGAGGGGCAGGGCGGGCGGGGGGGTGAATCAGTGTAAGGCTCTTTTTACAACTTCTTACAAAACTTTAGTTACCCATCACCATTCACAACATCATTACTCATTACTTATATTCACACTTAGTTTCTTACATATAAACATATCTCAATGAAATATATTGACAATAAAGAACTGTTCACCATCATAATAAAGAACACAATGAACACCAGATATATGTATAAGTTTCTTGTGTATTATGGACTAAAATCATTGGGGTTTATCAGCACCAACTGAAATGAGAACCAAATCAAAGAGAGCACCAAATATCAATGCAAGACCCAACCGACAGATCTTAGCACCAACTGAGAAGAGGAATCCAATCTTCGAGTACAAGACCCGTCTTGTAGACAGAAACCAATCTGTCAAACTATACCAACAGTCTATACCAAGACAAGTGCATCAACTATGCACAACATAACCTGTCTTAAAAACATGTCACCTCAACCTGTCTCATCAACATCTAAATATGATCTACTCTCAAATAGCAATCATCAAGTCAACTCTCAACCATATGCACAATATCACCAAGTTAACCAACAAGATACCTCTAGCAATACACCATACTCTTCAGAAACCAAACACCACAAACCTTTACACAAGACCATGTGCCAAAACCATACCTTTAATCCTGTAGAAATTATCAAGACATATATCATAATTGTAACTCTGTAACATACCTGGTGTATGTGATCACAGACCTGCAAACCTTCCTTAACTTCAACAACAAGAGACTAGTATTTTCATCAAACTTTACTTTAGTCTCACATGACTAATTTTGGATTAGTCAACAACCCTAACTTTCAACAAGAATAACTATGTACATGTAATGCATAAAGGTATGAAAATTATACACAATATTATTCATTCTCTTCTCTGCAAATCCTCTAGGTTTCACTACTTGGAACCTCCTAGAAAATGAGTTATAGAAAAATGGTAGACCTTGCTGAATTTTGTCTTATTCTATAGATCAAACTTGTATAGAATTCCATGTGTGGAATATTTACTATATGGATATGAAAATGGTACACAACATACTACATATTGCACTCTAACCAATGCATTTGATCTCACTGAATTTTGATCTATTATGAATAATTTATGACGTTTTTTTCCGGAACACATGTTTTAGACTAGTTTCAAGACTAGCCACAAACCCTATCTTCCACAGAGTGTAACTCCCAAACTACAACGACCCACAAGTGCAATTTTTTATCACAGTTACTTGGATATGTTGTCTCGATATCCTCCATATTTTACTATTTGAATCAGTCTAGAAAAACATCTATTGCAAAAATGGTGAGATGACCTGTAAATAACATACCTTAGAAAGCATCATTAAAAACTTTATCATCCCTTGAATTTTCAACCTTCTTTACTTCACCTTCCCTCTAAAATTTGCCTTAGATATCCTTTGGTTACCTCAGTAACTTGTAGATATTCAATATTCTCAATAGATTCTTATGGGAGACCCTTTCTTTCTTATTTATACTCTCCAAGTAGCTTCCTCTAAAAGTATCAACTTTTGTCCACTTAACCACTTTGTCCACTTAGCCACTTTTTCCACTTAATCACTTTGTCCACTTAACCAACTTTGTCCACTTAGCCACTTTGTCCACTTAACCACTTTGTCGAAAAATAGTGAACTCTCCACTTCTAGTTGCAACTAATTTATTTTTAATTGTTTTCTTGTTGCAGCCACTTAACCCATGACTAACCACTTTGACTGGTCAACTTCTTCTAGGAGCTTCTAGAATAATTTGAATTCTTTGACCTTCTAGGGGATTCTAGATAACTCATGAGGGTTATCCAACTTCACAAGGCCATAACACTTTAACCGTGAGGATTTATGTGACGTTCCACATATCACCGAAAACGGCATGACATATACTATCTATCTGGAATAGTTTCTCCTGCAAATTTATTTATCTTCATTACAATATTCCTCAATTAAACTTTGGTTCCCTAACCACATTGTTGGGATATTCAACCACCTAACCATTTGGACTTCACAAAGCATCTTCCCGTGAAGCTTTCACCATAAGGAGACCACTTTGGATTTTATCCATTTGGTTCTTCTTATCAACCATGACATGATATCAATGATGATACTCCCTTTAATATCAACACATCATTATGACACCACTTGACATCAACCCTTTGACAACAATTACATCAATGACCATATAACCAATAGTCAATATATCAATGATACAAACACATCACCATGAAAATACTTGAAATCAACACTTTGACATCAATGAAAACATAGTACAACAGGAGCCACATGCATAAATGCCATGGTTATGTGATGTACTGGCCATATATTTATTTGAGGGCGTGAGCTCCATTTTGTACTATGACACCATATTTTTTGGACTCTAAAGGATGAAATATAAAACTTTTGGTTTTCGACTTTACTTATATATGTTACAACGGATGAATCTATGAATGTGTTTACTTTACTTAGTTATGTGACAAATGCCAATCTAAAATGTAATTAGCATATGCATCAGATACTTGATTAGAACTTCTAGGGATGTGACTGTAAGTAAGAAAATAAAAGTATCATTCCAAAAGTCTTACCCATAGGAATCATTGGAGTAAAGTAGGATCTCTCACACAGTAACTGTCGTTCAACTAACATAAAACTAACTAGGAGCCCAGGAGAACTTCTAAAGATCAAATACCATGTAAAATGGCATCGCATAATAGCTCTATAACGGTGCTATATTCAGCCACATTATTCGTTGATGGCTCTAAACAAATGCCACCTGAAGTCACTAGTTGTCCCTCAGGTGAATAGATAACCCAAGCAATGGAAGCCATGTTATGTGTATGACGAATGGCATCGTCTACGAATCCTAAGTAGACCACATATTTCATTGACATCTTCAAACCAAGGGAAAACTCAATAAGAAATTCGATGACGCAAAGAAAAATAAGTATATACACTAAGATACACTAATGTACAAAGGTTACTCTCGATTTTTAGGGCTCAAGCGTAATACCTTTTAAGGTAGAGCCCATTTATGGGCTTGTCCAACACATTCCCCTCATAATATTTTAATTTGTATGCTCCTTTCTCTAGGACAAGTCACATGATATAAGGACCATGCCACATGGGGTTGAACTTACCTGCCCCCAAAGATTCTTTGGCTTGGTCATAAATGAGAACCAAGTCACCCTTAGCATACTGCCAAGGATAGACAAAATTATTGTCCTGAACTTTAACATGTCATTTATTTGCTTTGATAGTCGTAGAGGTATCTTGATGCTACTCATCGAGGTTCTCTAGGTGCACAAGGCATTGTTCGAGATTGGATGTGTCAGGTAGGAGCTCAATTGTCAGTTTAAGGGAAAGTATTTTTCACTCAATAGGAAGAATCGACTTCATGCCATGTACTAATCGAAATGGAGAGAAAGCAGTGGAAGTATTTACCATGGTTTGGTATTCCCAAAGTGTCGGGTAAAGCATCACATGCCAGTCAGATTTACTCTGGCTGACAGTATTCTACAAAATGGTCTTGAGAGATTTATTCACAGCCTCTACCTATCCATTTTCCCGGGGATAATAAGGGGAAGAATGATTGTGTGTAAACCCCAGTTTTGATGTTAACTCTGACTTCATCTCATTCTGGAAGTGACTACCATGATCAATGACATTCTCTTTTGGGATTTCGAACTGGGCTATAATTTGATTGAATATGAAAAATGTTCCAGCATTACCATCAGATTTAACAGTAGGCATGGTCTTTGTCCATTTAGTAAAATAATCCACGGCCACAATAATATGATGGTGCCCCCTAGCTGAATCTAGGTTGTAGTACATGAAATCCACCCCCCACTTATTTAAGGGACCAATGGTGATGACTGGGTGAAGAGGGGATGGGTGCGAGCGCATTTTCCTAGTGAACACCTGGAAAGGGTGACACTTATTGACCGCTTCAATGCAATCTTTAAAAATTGACAGCCAAAAATAACTGGCTCGCAATACCTTTTGGGATGTCGCAATCCTGGATAAATGACCATCACATGCCCCACTGTGATAGTCATTAAGAATGGCTTCATCTTCCTTGAGAGTCAAACAATGATGCAATATATTATACACCCCTTGATGATACAAAGTGTCATCGATAATAAGGTAGTTCTTAGCCCGATGATGTATACGTAGTCAGTGGTCTCTCGACAAATGTTAGGGAAGCTTCAAGGTTTGAAGGTAGATTAAAATATATCCATATTAGAGGTCCGAAGAAGAGATAAGGAAGATATGTTCATCCTCAAATGAATATTCATGAAAAATATCCCTGTTGATGTCGAGGGACTAAAGATTCCCCAATACCAATATCTCGACCTCCCTGTTGGCACAGGGGCAGACCCAGGGTTCAACGCTTCAATAGCGCACCAACAAAACCCTAACTACCGGCCCTTTTGGAAACACCCGCGAAGCAAATGAAGTCTCGCCTGAGGTAGAGGTAGAGGTGGTTGTAGGACTCAAGTGTCTAAAACCTAGTTGGGACACAAATCTGTGATCACAGTACTTAACAGAGAACTTAGCAGTTAACATTCATTAATAATTAACTCTTATCCACTTCGCATGAGAAAACCCTAATTACATAACATCGCAGTATTCAACAAGATCTAAAACATCCAAGCATTTAGCATATAGAAATATATCATATATATCATTTACTCATATCACTAAGCACTAAGCTACTATATCAGATACATTAATACACTAAGCATAAATCACATAACAACCATAATGCACAAAGCAACCACGAAACGGGATATACATAATTCACCCCCAACGTGGGGCTATGTCCACCAACTCTTCTTCTTTTTATTATCTCTATTCAATGCACAGAGCCACAAGACCCACTCTGCATAGGACAGGAGATCTGTGTGCACCTCGCCAGATCCTCCTTCCTCGAGTTAAGTCACAGCACAAAACCTTCTTACACAGTCTGCACACCAGCTTCTTTCAATCACTTGCACTTAGCTCTGCAAGTCTTAGCACATAGTATGCACAAAGCCTCTAGCTCCATACTAAGCCACAAACATTTACTACCACTTGCACTTAGCACATTGGCCTCATTACCCTTAGCACCCCCTACTTACATCACCTAGCCTTCTATTTATACATTACAAAAGGGGCCAAAGCATGGGTAAACCCATGGGCTGACATCCCATACCTGTTACCTAAACCCTAAACCAAAAAATTCCCTAAAAAGGGGTCGAGATCCCGCGATCTCCACTTCACCTTGCACTCCACCTTCAACCAGCTTGTCAAAGTCCCAAAAATGGTCAAACATGACCAAGGATCTCCAAAACTTAATCAAGGGCCAACATGCCCCCAACACTCACCTGTGACTCGTCCAGAGTCACTCAGATCTGGGTAACTCTGCCTTGAAGGCCTCGAGCTTGGCTCTAAATGCCTCGACATGTTGCTTCGCCAGAGCCTCCTGCTTGGTGAACTCCTAAATAACCTTCTCGGTCATAGGCCCTTCTAAGTGTTGTTCTACTGTGGTGACCACTTGTTCTAGTTCTGCACCTCATCCTTCAATTTCCTCAAAAAGTGTGCAAGCTTCATCCTGCACTGGCTGGAGCTTCTGGGTCACTTCCATGACCTTTCTCTGGATGGCATGGACCTGCTGCTAAACCATGCGTTGTTCTTGGGACCTTTTCATCCTCTCGACTGTTGAGAGTGGATTCAATTGTACTTGCACTATTGTTGATTGTTTCTTTTCCTCCTGGAGTTGTGACTCCAGTGTCCTTAGTTCAAGGTCCTATGCAAGGTTCTCATAGGTCTGTGCACTTCAATTGCTGAGTTGTTTACATTCTAAGGCCAATGCCTTGATTCTCTAGACTATTCTCTGGGCAGTTTCTTCCCTTTGGTCTCACACTTCCTATGGAGTGCTTGGAACTGCTTGTAGTTATAGTTATGCTACTCTTTGTTGGAGCTGTTGAATGGATTTAGTAAGCTTCCCCACCTGAATCTCCACTGGGTGTTCTTCCATCTGTTCTAAGCCCATCACATAGTGAAGTGATCTAGTGACTGCTTCTTTAACTCCAATCTTCTCTACGAGAAGTTGTTCTTTCAACTTATGGATCTACACTCTATCCTCTACAAACTTTGCTTGGAGGTCATAAGTTTCTTGCTACGCAACCTGACATTTCTCTATGGATTCCTCTTTTGCTTGCTTTGGGGCCTCTGTGGCCTATTCTTTTTCTTCCTAGACATGACAAAGGTGATCTTCTGTCAAGTCTCCTAATCTGCGTAGCTGGGCAGGCTCATCTCCCAACTCTGCTCCTTCTGGTGGTGGTGGCGCAGTAGAAACTATGTGACTGGAGTAGAGGGCTTGTTGTACCCCTTTAAACTCTATTGCAATCCTATCATACATGGTCTCATGTTTTTCTTTGTTGCATTGTAGAATGTCTTCTGAGGTATCTGATACAATGACGATGATGAGGTCGATGTCATCCACCGTTAGCATAGTCTGAAATGGAGGTCTATTGGATTTTGACTTCTTCCGTGATGTAGATTTCTTGGGGGAAACCTTTCTTTTCTTGGATGTCTCAGCTTCATCAAGGGGGTCCCTAGGCGATGTTACTTCACCCTGCTTTGGTTTGTCTTCTTTCTCGTCATTCTCTTCCTTGTCTACTTCGTCACCTCCTCCCCCTCCAGGTGAATCTGAAGTAGTCTCCTTTGATGCGTTGTTCAGATCTTGTACCTCTTCCTTCTTTGTCCTTCGGCTACTGCTAGGTGCATCATATTCTTCACAAGTGACCACAGGACTGCCAATGAGGTTGGGGTCGGACAGTTCTACCTGGTCGACTAGTATATGGAACTTTGCGGGCCATTCCTTAGTTATTTCTTCCATGTCCTCCTCGGTGAGCTTATAGTAGGATTGAAGTTCTTCTCTATGTTTGTCTCTGCGCGCAGTGATATAAATAAAATGTCTATCTATGTGGAACTTCACAAATGGCCTGAACCTGTGCAGGGTGTTCGAAATCATACGAGGGAAAGACTCAATAGCCCTCTTCAACTACAGGTAATAGGTGTGGAACACCATGTTTGACTGCCATTGTTTAGTCATGTCGCTCGAGTACCAGAGCGTAGTGAACTTCGCAGCTAGGGGTTCAGACTTCTCAATCTCAAGGAAGGTCACTCCTTCTGGCATCTCCCAAGCAATGAAGGTGATGAGGATCAGTAGCTAGCTGAAATGGAACTCATATCCCTGATCCTGAGATTCACAGAAATATTTCTCTAGTTGGTTAATGAAGTAGCTCACCCAGTTCATTTGTAGTCCTTCAATGCATTTTCTCTCGAGGTCAACAATGAACCCCATGACCTGCATGGGTTTGTTCTTCCTTACTAGCTTACCAGCGATCAACTGGCAGGCTAGGCACATTGCACCATTCTAGATGGAAGCTACCTTGTAGCCTTGCTTCCCCTTCTTCACATCGCCATAGGTATCTTTGATTCTCTACACCAAGGCGCAATCTGCAACGTTCCCTGGATAAAATTCTTGTGGGTCTGGTCCTTGCATGCTTAATCCGGTGATCCAATGGATTAGCGCCAGATCTACGGTGACGCGGCTGTCTAGCCACAAATAACCGCCATGGAAGCAAGACAACAGGATTTTAACGCATGCGTTAACCTCCTGATGCCTTCTAAAGTGGGGTATATTCATTACGTTCAGGATGGTGGACCTCGCGATGTCCATGGTCCACAGTTGGGGGATGATATTCGACTTCATCCTCTTGGTCTTGGTCAAATACTTATGTGGGGCGAGCATGCCATGGTTTTTGTAATCTCCCAAGTTGAAGTCACTAATATTCAACATCATAATCTATCCCAACTGCAATCCAACTACGCATATCCCCTTCAGGAGGTACACAGTGACAAAGGTGTAGTCGAAGTACCTTGGGACACTATCACGACTAACCACACCAGCCAAAGGTGGGATATAGTTGGTAAGGATAGATGGGATGAGCTTCACATTCGCCAAGTCATCACAATGCTTGTTACATTTCTCAGCAGCGGGTCGACTAGACCGACGCTGCGCAATCGACGGGGATGCTTCCAATCCTTGCGTCGATGAAGCTTGTATGCCTGCGAACATTACCTTTTTGGCCATGAGGTCTATTAGGATCTCTTCAACGAAATTTTATACAACGCTAATGTCCTCTGACATGCAAGCTCGATATTAGATATCTCATATCGGTGAGCAAACACTCAATGTAACAAAACAAATGGCGAGCTCTCAATAGGCACTGCGCAAAAGAAACTAGTTCTTTGTGGGCTCAGATAATCACAATTGGAAAAAGTGTTCTTGGTGCAACACTCGACAGTACAAATAGACAACAATGTAATGGAATCTTCCAATGGGCAGGAATGCCTCAATCGATACAATTCCATCTGTTATGGTGTCGTCCCAACGGTCCAATGGTGAACATTCCGGCAATAACTGTGTTTCTAGCCATTCTGGAGCGTCGTTCTAACGGTCGTTTTGCCTCCAACGGTCATATTGCTTCGATGTGGCAAACTACCAATCTACATTGTTCTGCTATTCCGGCGAAGTTCCAGTTCTGCAAACCTTCCTTCTGTGAAGTCCTCTCTTGGCATAGTAACTTCGCACTTCGGAGGGTCTTTTACAAGGTTCGAGGGTAATACTTCTTCTCTTTTTGGGGTAGGTGCTCTACTCTCCTGTATGGACAAGGGTTTCAAGTCTTCTTGTGTTCTTTCAACTTTGACATCCCGATCTCTGGTCCTTAGTAGCTTCGACTTGTCCTCCTGTTCTTCCAGTAAGTGCACTATTATCCTAGCCATGAAATCTCTTAGTTTTTGATTTTTCTGTTCTAGAGCTTCCTCTTCTTGTTTCCTTCGTATCTGATCTTTCTCAACCTAATTTTTTCCTAGCAAAATAGAAAATGGGGCATTGTTCTCAACAAACTTAATGACCTCAAATTCTTCTTTTGTCGAAGTTCCATGAGAACTCATAGGTATCTGGGTAAGTCTTCCACATATTGTTATCATCTTCCCTTTAAACAATCCTATTCCTCCCAATGAAGGAACCATAACAGGCTTTCCTAAAATTTCACAAGTTCTTTCTGTCATGATATTCACCTGTGTTTCCTCATCCAGGACACAGTCTATGTCGAAGTCTCCTATTCTTGTTTCTATGCACTCCTTCTCTTTTAAGACCTATAATAAGTTGATGTCTTTGTGATCATTCAGGGTTTCTTTCATCTGTAATAATATAGTCTCTGATTATTTCTGGTTCTTGAGCATATTCTTAATCTCTTGACCTTCCTTGTGGTCTTCTTGTCTCATATTCATCTTTTCAACTTTGGAAATCATTCTAGGGCAATCCAAAACTTCATGTCCAGTATCCTTACAACAAAGGAAAATAGGACCTTGACCAGGGAATTCCTTAGCAAGATGTCTCAGTATTCTACAATTATAACAAAGAGTCAATCCCCTCTTTATCTTGAACGATCCCTAAAATTTTATATATTGCGCACTAGGATCATAGTGGTGGATCTGCAAAAAATTATTTCTAAGATTCTGCATCCATTTGTTAGTTCAAACATTCTTTCTATGCATAGGAATAACATATCTTTCACTAGTTCTATCAGATCTATTCATATCAAATCTTCTTTCTTCTAGTTGTGCCCTAGTTTTCAGACTAGGAAAAAATCTATCAAGCATACCTAAATCCATTCTTTCGAAACAAAAATTTTCACTTATCTTACCTTTGATGTTTTTAAGTTTCTATGGTGAGGATTTTCGCATGTGTTGTTCGGATAATCAGGGCATAAAGATTTAAGATCTTACCTCTTTTCTTCAGATCGAGCTTCTTTTCTTAGCACAGATCTTCACAAGTCAAGTAGAATATTACGCACCACAGTAGCAGATCTATGCACAGAGCTTTCTCTTTTCTTCAGTTCCCAGCAATCACAGTTTCAGGTCTCGACAACGGAACCATTTTTTGGCACAAGGGCAGACTCAGGGTTCAACGCTTCAACAACACACCAACAAAACCCTAACTATCGGCCCTTTCAGCAACACCTGCAAAGCATATGAAGTCTCACCCGAGGTAGAGGCAGGGGTGGTTGCAGGACTCAAGTGTCTACAACCTATCTCGGACACAAATCTATGATCACAGTACATAACAGAGAACTTAGCAGTTAACATTCATTAATAATTAACTCTTATCCACTTCGCGGGAGAAAACCCTAATTACATAACATCACAGTATTCAACAAGATCTAACACATCCAAGCACTTAGCATATAGAAATAGATTAGATCTAGAATTTATTCATATCACTAAGCACTAAGATACTATATCAGATACATTGATACACTAAGCATAAATCACATAACAACCATAATGCACAAAGCAACCACAACACAAGATATACGTGGTTCACCCCCAGCATGGGGCTACGTCCACCAACTCTTCTTCTCTTTATTATCTTTGTTCAATGCATAGAGCCACAAGACCCACTCTGCATAGGACAGGAGATCTACGCACACCTCGCCAGATCCTCCTTCCCTAAGTTAAGTCACAGCAAAAATCCTTCTTACATAGTCTGCACACCACCTTCTTACAATCACTTGCACTTAGCTCTGCAAGTCTTAACACATAGTATGCACAAAGCCTCTAGCTCTGCACTAAGCCACAAACATTTACTACCACTTGCACTTAGCACATTGGCCTCATTACCCTTATCACCCCCTACTTACATCACCTAGCCTTCTATTTATACATTACAAAAGGGGCCAAAGCATGGGTAAACCCATGGGTTGACATCCCATACCCATTGCATAAACCCTAAACCCACAATTTCCCTAAAAAGGGGCCGAGATCCCGCGATCTCTACTTCGTCTTGCGCTCCGCCTTCAACCAGCTTATCAAAGTCCCAAAAATGGTCGAACATGACCAAGGATCTCCAAAACTTGGTCAAGGGCCAACATTCCCGTGGGGCTAGGCGGGAAGAGACAGGATTGTCACCCTGGGTTTAGAGCCCCAACAAGAAAACACATTAAACTATAAGCTAAATCTCCTCTAACCTAAAGTCCAAGCATGAATTCCCTTTTGCTTTGTATTTTTATAATACTTAATTTTAATACATTTTATAATTTATGATTTTTATGCTTTTATGTATGAGTTCATAAAGTTGAAATAATAAAGTTAAATCAAAATCTTAAAAGAAATTAAACAAGTAAAGAAAATTATGTACAAGAAAACCTTAACTAAAAAAAACATTTTTGCAGTTATTTTGTAAGAAAGTAAACTAAGACGAAACTAGTGAAGAGTTAATGTAAATATGTTAGTGCTAAAGTGAAACAATTAAAAGAAAGGCATATTAAACAAGAAATTAGCTTGAAGATTACAAAAAAAAATTATAGTAACATTGTAGTGAGGTGATAATTTTTTTTTATTTTCTTTTTTAGTTAAATATAATAAATAATAAGAGAACTAAAACGATAAAGTAAGTAAAGAAAATAAACAAAAGTTTGTACATATTAAAACTAGCTAATAAAAATAAAATGAAAGAAACTTATATACATAATTTTACAAAAGTAAAAAATTCATTAGTTTGTTTTATTTTTTATTTTATTTTTTAAGTGTTATATTAAGAAAAATATGAAGAAAATTGAGATTTAAAAGAAAACAAATAAAGAAACAATTTCATAGCTTAAAAGATTTGATCTTTATTTAAAAATGTTCCACATACAATTCTTGAAATTTTGGAATTTACAAGTCTCTGCGTAGACTTGGGGCGGGTATTTAGCCTTTAGCCATTCTAGAACAAAGTTACAATAGAATGAAAAATAACGAAAGAAGAAGAAAGTTGAGCCAAAATGGAATGGAGCAATGGTGGTGATAACACAAGGTGAGAACCTGCATATTAGAAATTGATTAGTGTTGAATAAAATTAGACCTAAATACAACAAACTGACAAGTAAATCATCCACCTTATGAGAACCAGCAAAGCTCATCCTCTTTTCATCCCTTCGCTACTTCACAAGACTCCTTGTTGCCAACAATTTTGTCCATCCCTGATGAAAGTATATAGGATGAATGACTATTCAAAGAAGAAAACCTCACTGTAATCCAAGCATACCTCTCTCAAAGTTTTTCCTCCCCTCTATTGGCCAGTTGTTGTTTCTTTTATATCTTTAGATAGGTGGTTCTAGTAGTTATGGTTGTTTAAAAGGTAATGGACTAGAATCCCCTAGGGCCAGAACCGCCCAAGCCTTTTCCATAAAATAATAGTCATTATTATTGTTTCCTTATATACGTGTAAACAAAAATTGAACTGCATAACGATGCAACCTTATCACCTTGCTTTGGATTCAATATGACCCGTGATTGAGAACATTTATCGATAGTAAGGAATTTTATTTCATCTGTTTACACTATAAGCTTGTTGTTTTTTCCTCTAATAAATTAATTTCCAAAAGTATTTATATCTGACGGGGCTCCATGATGAGTTTATATTAGACCCCAAAAATATTCTATACACAAGGACACGATTCTAATTTCAATAAGGATGAATGATCCATATATAAAATATTGTGAGTCACATATATCAACTAAAAAAGATCTTCAGAGTTGTAATCGAAGAAAAAGTCATCCTTAATTTATAATTTCAATAACCTCACACCTACACAATATTCTCGGTATGAAAGCACAATCATGTTTTTGTTTTGTTGTTGTTATAAAAAAAAAATTATAGACATGTTTTCATTACTCAATTGTATTCTCTTTTTATTATGCTCATAATTTCTCTGAATAGTCTAAGACTTTACAACAATTGGGCTCCCATCAGTTTTGAAAGTGCAAGTGTTTCTTCCATGATGTTTTTCCTTTCATAGAAATTCCATTTCTATCGTATTCAACCTTGATAGAAGAGATATCCACTCTTTGACTTGATGTGTTGTCAATATAAGATCATTTGGACTCCACATAGTGGGTCACAGCGTATTTGTTATCAAAATGGAAGAACTTCTACCTGCATAAAAGGAAAATAATTAGGATGATGACCTCCACATGAAGAAGCAATTGTTTTAGACTCATTGTGGTTGTTTTCTGTTGTTATTGAGAGACCATATCTCCCCTCGATATATTCATTTCTTGCTCTCTTCACTTATCTCTTTCTTTTTTTAAACCAATGATGACATGCGTTGAGAGATAAGTCAAGATATATGCTCATCTCGAAAACAATGGGAAGTGAAAAGCCTCACCAATTGTATTGTTATGTTGTTTTGGAATGAATTCTTACAATAAGATCCTCTTGTGTTGCACTTTGAAAAAGTAGTTGAACATGTTTGATAAGTCATGATGAATCTGCAATATATATCATTTCAACTGGACAGAAGCGTGACTTGGATGATGATTAAAAGAACACTGCATAAAAGTATCTCAGAAAACCAAAAATTCAAGTACATGAAATCCACCCCCGACTTATTGCAGGGTAAAGCATCATATGCCAATCAGATTTACTATGGCTGACAGTCTTCAACAAAATGGTCTTGAGAGATTTATTCATGGCCTCTACCTATCCATTTACCTGGGGACAATAAGGGGAAGAATCACCGTGTGTAAACTCCAGTTTCGATGCTAACTCTGACATCATCGCATTCTGGAAGTGACTGCCATGATCAATGACAATATATTTTGGGATTTCGAACTAGGCTATAATCTGATTGAACATGAAAAATGTTGTAGTCTTACCATCAGATTTAACGATAGGCATGGCCTATGTCCATTTAGTAAAATAATCCATGGCCACGATAATATGATGGTGCCCCTCAACTGAAGCTAGGTTGTAGTACATGAAATCCACCCCCGACTTATTGGAGGGACCGAAGGTGATGACTAGGTGAAGAGGGATTGGGTGCAAGGGCATTTTCCTAGAGAACACCTGGAAAGGGTGACATTTATTGACCACTTCAACACAATCTTCAAAAATTGACAGCCAAAAATAACTGGCTCGCAATATATTTTGGGTTGTCGCAAGCCCAAATAAATGACCACCACATGCCCCACTATGATAGTCATTAAGAACAGCTTCAGCTTCCTCGAGAGTCAAACAAAGATGCAAGATGTTATCTACCCCTTGACGATACAAAGTGTCGCCGATAATAAGGTAGTTCTTAGCCTAATGATGTATACATTGTCATTCATCTCTCGATAGATGTTGGGGAAGCTTCAAGGTTTGAATGTAGATTAAAATATCTCCATACCACGGGCCCGAAGATGAGATAAGGAAGATATGTTCATCCTCAAATGAATCATCATGAAAAATATATGTGTTGATGTCGAGGGACTAAAGAGTCTCCAACACCAATATCTCGACCTCCCGTGGGGCTAGGCGGGAAGAGACAGGATTGTCACCCTGGGTTTATATCCCCAACAAGAAAACACATTAAACTATAAGCTAAATCTCCTCTAACCTAAAGTCCAAGCATGAATTGCCTTTTTCTTTGTATTTTTATAATACTCGATTTTAATACATTTTATAATTTATGATTTTTATGCTTTTGTGTATGAGTTCATAACGTTGAAATAATAAAGTTAAATCAAAATATCAAAAGAAATTAAACTAAAGAAAAATATGTACAAGAAAACCCTAAGTAAAAAAACAAATTGTAGTTATTTTGTAAGAAAATAAACTAAGAAGAAACTAGTGAAGAGTTGATGTAAATATGTTAGTGCTAAAGTGAAACAATTAAAAGAAATGCATATTAAATAAAAATAAATTACAAAAAAATAAATTATAGTAACACTGTAGTGAGGTGATATTTTTTTTTTTTCTTTTTTAGTTGAATGTAATAAATAATAAGAGAACTAAAATGATAAAGTAAGTAAAGAAAATAAATTATAGTAACATTGTAGTGAGGTGATATTTTTTTTATTTTCTTTTTTAGATAAATGTAATAAATAATAAGAGAACTAAAACGATAAAGTAAGTAAAGAAAATATAACAAAAGTTTGTACATATTAAAACTAGCTAATAAAAATAAAATGAAAGAAACTTATATACATAATTTTACAAAAGTAATAAATTCATCACTTTGTTTTATTTTATTTTAATTTTTAATTTTTTAAGTGTTGTATTAAGAAAAAGATGGAGAAAATTGATATTTAAAAGAAAACAAACAAAGAAACAATTTCATAGCTTAAAATATTTTGATCTTTATTTAAAAATGTTCCCCATACAATTCTTGAAATTTTGGAATTTACAAGTTTCTGCGTAGACTTGGGGTAGGTATTTAGCCTTTAGCCATTCTAGAACAAAGTTACAATAGAACGACCAAGAAAGAAAGAAGAAGAAAGTTGAGCCAAAATGGAATGGAGCAATGGTGGTGATAACACAAGGTAAGAACCCGCATATCAGAAACTGATTAGTGCGGAATAAAATCAAACCTAAATACAACAAACTGACAAGTAAATCATTCACCTTATGAGAATTAGCAAAGCTCATCCTCGCTTCATCCCTTCGTTGCTTCACAAGAGTCCCTGCTGCCAACAATTATGTCAAACCCTGTTGAAAGTATAGAGGATGAATGATTATTCAAAGAAGAAAACCTCACTGCACTCCAAGCATACATCTCTCAAAGTTTTTCCACCCTTCTGTTGGCCGCTTGTTGTTTCTTTTTTATCTTTAGATAGGTGGTTCCAAAAGTTATGGTTGTTTAAAAAGTAACAGACTAGAATCCCCTCAGGCCAGAATCGCCTCAACCTTTTTCATAAAATAATAGTCGTTATTATCGTTTCCTTATATACATGTCAAAAGAAATTGAATTGCATAACACCACAACCTTATCACATTGCTTTGGATTCAATATGACCAACGACTAAAAACATTTATCGGGAGTAAGTCATTTACTTTCATCTGTTTACGCTAAGCTTGTTGTTTTTTCCTCTAATAAATTAATTTCCAAAAGTATTTATATCTGGCGGGGTGCCATGATGAGTTTATATTAAACCCCAAAAATATTCTATATACAAGGACACAATTCTAATTTCTAATTTCAATTGGATGAATGATCCATATTAGACCCCAAAAACATTCTATACACGAAGACACAATTCTAATTTCAATAAGGATAAATGATCCATATATACCAACTAAGAAAGATCTTCACAATGAGTTGCTTCGATAGCTTCTTTCATCGAAGCAACTTGTGTAATCTGGAAAAATATCTAACTATTCTTTCCATAGACAAAAATATCCCAGTTGTCTATTTGATATTGTGAGCAATATGGCCTCTTCCCATAATCTCGAGGCATTCTCATATGACTCCAAATTCAAGTCACAAAAACAATACAACGAATAACACTTCATTTCTAGACACTTTCGATCCTTATAGTTGGTTAAACAATTTCTCATAATGGCGCCCAAAAGTATAAAGGGACTTATAATACCTTCAATTAGCCATTGCATAATAGACTTTTAAAAGGCTTATACGGGGATGGCTTGAGAATTTCTTGGCATCACACTTGAAATAATGTTGAGTTTTATGAGTTGATTCATTCCATAAAGGGAATAGGATATAGGACCTCATGTAATAACTTTAAAACATAAAGTAATTTAATCCATTTTTTTTAATGAATAAAGTAAAGATCCTTTATTTTAATAATAAAGGTGTCATGTGGAAAGGGGGCAGGGAGGATATGACATTTGATTTTGGAATGGTGTAGAATGATGCCAAGGTTATAATATGAGATGGCATAGACTAAAGTTTATGAAATAATGTTATAATTGAAGGGAAAGGCATTAGCAAAATATTTGGAAAGTGGATCATGTAAAATTAAAGAAGTAAAGAAGTAGTATATTTGGTGAAATAACATGGTCTTGATATTCTTTTTAATTCATCACTCTATTTTTATTTGACGGTTATGTGAGTAAAGAGAAACATGTGATAATAAGGGTTGATGTGCAATGGTTCAAAATATATGATGTCAATATCTCACTTATAAGTGGAAAATGGTATATGAGAAGTGAGAGAGAGTCGAATTTGCGATAGTTCAAGAGCCTTAACAACTTATCTAAGAACAATGCGCCAACTTTAGCATGAAAGTGGATGAAAATTTGCACAAGAATTTTGATTTGAGGGGGAACCTCGCAACGCTTTGACGGCTAAGTACTGTTGACCAAAAATGTAGTCAACAATCCTGATCCAGTCTAGCGAAGTCTGACATCATTGTTGCAAAAACTAGCGATTACTTGGATTTCGTTGAAGCAAAATTAAGATCAATTTCTTGAAAAATAACAATCCACTTATTGTATTTCCCCCCCCCCCATGATATGCCTTGTAAGGACGTATTGAAATGGATTGATATATGCAACCATGGTTGTTTTGCAGAGTAATATATAATGATGTAATCTCTTAACCGCATGCACAGTGGCCAAGGCTATCTTCTCTATGTGAGAGTATTTGAGTTCAGTCGCGAGTATATTTCAACTAAGGTAGTAGACAATGTGCTCATGGAGCTCATATTCCTTCTGAACAAGTACCATACCAACCGTCCCTTCAGACACAACAATATAAAGCAAAAGTCTCTACTGTAGTGTGGGGGCTTCAACATAGGCACCTATACCAAGGATTTCTTAAGAGAATCAAAGGATTCCTAGGCTCACTCATCTCATATGAACAGAGTGTCCTTCTTTAAAATATGCATGAAACCTTTAGTTATATTGGCATATTTCACTATGAAACGACGTAGGAAGTTAGCCTTCCCCTATAAACCCTGAAGTTGTCAAATGTTGCACGAGGGAGGAAACTGAAGTATTGCCTCAACCTTCATATGATCCACCTTGATCCCATGCTCGTCAACGGTGTTTTGAAGATAGAAAATCCGATTACAGAATTGCAAAAGAAGAACAAGAAGTTGTTTGGACCGAGAAATGAGTAGAAGCATTTTAGAGGCTCAAGGAGTTGTTGACGACAACAGTGATACTAAAGGTCCCTGACATGGACGAGGACTTATTGGTATGCATTGACGCATCCAAGGAAGGCTTAGGCAAAGTCTTGATGCAGGATGGTCGAGTGATTGCTTACATCTCGAGAAAGTTGAGAAAGCATGAGGAAAACTATGCAATGCACGATTTGGAGTTGTTAGCCATTGTATATGCCTTGAGAGTTTTGAGACACTACCTAATTGGATGGAAATTTGAACTAAAAACATACCACTATGGTTTACAACACATCTTTATGCCAAACGACTTGAATGCACGACAAAGGCGTTGGTCGGAATTTCTTAGCGAGTACGATTTCGAGATCACCAACATAAAGGGAACAGTGAATAGAGTGGTCGATGCATTGAGTTGGAGACCACACATATTATTTGTGATGCCTCTTCAGACAATTCTACGTGAAAATATTATAACTTTACAGTGCGATGATGACTGGTACAAAGAGGTCAAGGAGTTTATCGGACAAAACACAATGATGGTACCAAAATTTGATGGATTTACTATGGACAATGACGGATTATTAAGATTTAACAATCAGATTTACGTACAGCACAACAATGAGTTGAGGAGTTTGATCCTAAAAGAGGCTCATAGTGCAGTGTACATGGCTCATCCAAGAGTCACGAAGATGAGGGAAGACTTTAAACCCTTATCCTTCTGGAAAGGAATGAAGGCGGACATAGTCAACTATGTGGAAATATGTCTAGAATGTCAGCAAGTGAAGGTTGAACATAGACATTCGATAGGATTACTACAGCCACACGCTATTCCAGAATCAAAATCGGAGGTCATTTCGATGGATTTCATTGTTGGATTGCCACTGACGGCAAGAAGACATAACTCGATTTTTGTGGTAGTTGACACTCTGATGAAGAGTGTTCATTTTATCCATGTGCGTACGATGTATCAAGCACCTGACATAGCTAGAGTTTTCATTAGTGAGATTGTGACGCTGCATGGCGTGCCTAAAGGGATTATATTTGATCGAGGATCAGTGTTTAAAGGACGATTTTGGACGCGTTTCCAAGAGGCCTTGGGAACCCAACTTAACTTTAGTACCTCGTATCATCCGGAGACTGATGGACAGACTGAACGAACAAACAAAATCTTGGAGAACATGTTGTGTATGTATGTGATGGACCAAAAGAAGCGTTGGGAATAATTATTTCCACTGGTAGAATTCGCATATAAAAAAAGTTATCAAAGCACCATTTGTAACACCCCCGGGCCTCACACAGGCCGGGGACATGCCACTCCTCAGACACTTTACTTAGCTTTGAAACCGTCTTTGTAACATTCCCAGCCTTCAACAGGCCAGGCCATGCTACTATTGAACACCCTTTCATGCTCAGATACCAATCTGTAATGTCCTCGACCATTTATGCCGGGCCATGCTACACCGGAAAACACATTCGTTCTCTGTGCGGAACATACTGTAACATACTTAGAATCATAGCTAAGTTATATCTCATATAATTTTCTAACTACATGCAATTAAAACATATGCACACACAGAACTCTTGTGGAAGCTTAATATATATAAAATGTGAACAGACAAATACGCTACGTAAATGCATGGATTCACACTGAAAAGCAATAAACATATACATGCAATACCCATAAGCATGCAGATAGTTATAATCACGCATAGGATAAACCCATAAAAATAACACGTGAATAACAATGCAGCATGTAAATTAATCACCCAATTGACACTTATATTTGTGAGAATAACACCAACTGCATGCAGACCTTCCATGAACCTCCTAGCCTTAGACCACAATGTCTGTCACTCTCAACAGTGAGTCACCCCCGAGCTAGGACTAAAATCCACCTGGGTAAAGGGGTTCCTAACCAAGATAAAGGCTCATGAACAACAGGAAAGACTCTGTCTCAGGTGCTCACTCAACTAACAGCCTACAGTCCATCATTCCCCACATGCCTATCCCACCCAAGGAAGAGTGCCCCTTCTCTGCTCAACAGTCCCTCGGCTGCCCCACTTCCCTTCCAGGGATTCAGCAACGAGTCGGATAGGAAGTCTCAGAGCCCTGCGGTTGTAGTTCAACACCTTCAGGAAATCAATCCCCAACAATTCTCTCACCCAGAGAATTGATCAAGGACTTGACAACCTGCCTCTTCAATATCCCACGGGCTTGACAACCCACTTCTTCAATCCCACTCCCAAGCTAACAGTTACCCAACAGAAGGCTCTGGATATGGTTTCAGGTAAAGTCATGAATATACAAATGATAACTCATTGGACACCATTACTCCTAGATGATTGATTGTATATCTCAGTGATGGATGAATCAGAAAAAGATGATGGTCTGAATGATAGCGAAGTTCCCAAAATGAGCTAAGTCTCAACAATATGTATGCATGCCCCCAACTTGACACTTGTCATGTTGGAAGCTACTTTGGCCCACTTGTCTCCAGCTTTAGAACTTAGGATAACATAATTATCCATACTTTATGATTTAAGAAATATCAATATAATATTCCTTAAATTAGCCCCTTCCCTTTCCCTAACTAGTGGAGTTTAGTCCCCTATCTCTTTTATCGTGGTCGGTCTGCGCGCAACGATGTATCTTATATTAAATATGAGATATGTACAAAAATAGGAAAACTGGCCTTTAACATCTAGGCTCTCTAGCCTAATCAAAGCATAAGCATCGTAGCTTATAATAACTGGCTCACCAGCCTATAAAACATATCAGATACATAAAGGCTTCCTAGCCTCAATATCGCACACACTTAATAAGTTGCACGCGGTATCCTGGAACGTGCCCAATTCATCATTATACTATGTAGTACATGCGCATACTACACCATGGAAGATACATGCCAAAATATATAAAACAGCTCACCAGCGTAATTACATTTTCATTTACATTTACAATTGGACCCAGCCTAGGGATATTACAATCCCCTCCCCTTATTTATTCACTATCCTCAGTGCATCATGTATACATGTACAACAAAATTTTCAAACACCCTCAGTGCATTATATACCGTGTACCATTCAAACTCTTTAAAGTCCCCAAGCTTTAGCTATTGAAAGCTTGTCACCCATCCAGTGCTCTACTTTCCGGCACCAATTCTAGTACTCATACTGCAACTTGAAGTCAATTTCTCTATTCCATAGAGCTAGTTCAGGAAATAATTCATCTCATTGTTCCTTGTTACATGCTTCAATTAACTTCATTGAAGCAACAAATGGATGTAGATTCATGACGTTCCACCTAGCCTTATATCTCACTGCTAATAAACTCTCAGCAATGTACCATTTCCAAACATGGAATATGACTCCATCGGGACAATGGCTTCCCAAGATAGCCATGACCCGCAGTCAATATCAACGTAGTCTATGCCAAGGTACCAAACTTCAACAACACTTCAACCAATGGTCTCTCTTCCCCACATGCCTATACAACCAAAGGTAGTATGCACCTTCACTATCCAACATCTCCTCGACTGTTCATATTCCTTTCCAAGCTCCAGTACAGGCCGAACAGAAAGTATCAGAGCACCATGGCTCCAAGAGTTCCCACTTTAATCATTATCTTTCCATGTCAACAACACTCCCACCAACGGTCTCTCTCTTCCCCACATGCTTGTACAACCCAAGGTAGTATACACCTTCACTATTTCATAGTTCATCGACTGCTCAACCTCCCCTCCAGGGCTCCAATATAGGCCAGACAGGAATTATCATAGCACCATGGCTCCAGGAGTTCCAACTTTAATCAATATCATCTCATCTGCATCACACACATGCAGTTGTCATGAGAGAGCATTATAAAAATTCCATTTTATAAATCAATTAATTTCATAAGGAATTTGACTTTTTTCCCAAATATAAAATTCTATTTATATTGCATACAACCAACAAATGGTCATCATTTTATGTATATCCTAATTCATCATGCACGCCACCTTATGCAATGATTCTTAGAATTGCTTGGACCTAGCAATTCAATCACAATTACCAAACAATTCAACCAAATAGAATGACTCATCATTATATTCATATGCATCAGCATAATTAATAACAATAAGTTCCTTTCTTCAATTTTCTGAACAGAAGTTTTCTGTAGTCACTACTCCTGTGACCACCTCACTTGCAACTTTCTTGTTGCAATGTTTACCAGTTTCGTGAAATGTTCTTAACTTCATGAGTTAGCAACATTTCAAACATTA
>JZKD02S1428771.1:140887-183159 GCA_000966675.3 Picea glauca
TGTCTAACATAGTAGGGAGTCTAGTCTTTGAAACCTTCTAATTGTGAACTCAACTAGGTTTTAAGAAAGGTGTCAGTCAATTAAGAAATGTAAGGGAATAAAGAGACACCAATGAGCATTTTTAGGAACGTTTTTAGGTGGGTGAGAGAAATAGGCAAATTAATTAATTGATTGATTTTCTGGTGCAACTAAGGGATCGGGTGACATGTGTACAAGGGAGGTTTATCCTAATTAAATTTAATAAAAAGAATCTAATGAGGATTTTGGAAACTAATCACTTAGAAAACTCTATAAAAATGATGGTGGAGGAGTATGGATCACGTCTAGTATGTGTAAGGTTACGCTACCGGATTTTATCTTGACTAAATTTTTTTTGTGGGAGTTGGGATACCCAACTCGGATAACGAGTGGTAGCTCGACCTTGCAAGGTGAGCTGGGAGCTAGACTATTTGGTTGTGAGTGTGGCCCCTTTGTAGCTCGGGGGGCTCAGGGGGAAGAAGAGTACCCCTAGCATTGGCTAGGAGGTATCGGTGAGGTCTCAGCGGTTGGAAAGTAGGAGTTGGACAGAGTGCAAATGTGGGATAGTCACTTCTGGTTCTTTGCATTTGGCTACGGTACGCATGTGTATATTTTGTATTGAATAGTAGTTAAATTTCTTGTATATGCATCTCTCTAAAGTCGAAAGCGTGCATGCGTAAATTGTGTTAAAAAAAAATTGTTAATTTTTTGTATATGAATATTTATCATGGCGAATGTACGCATGTGTAAATTTGTTGAACACTAGTTAAATTTATGTTTCTGCACCTTCTTGGTTCACCAGTATTTAGATGTGATTGGGTGCATTGGCTACTTGTGTTTGTTTTAATTTCTGATATGATTGCTTCTGATGTTGTTCTTCAAGTACTGCTAGGTATGAACTTTGTGTACAAATTTGTTTCCAGACAAACTTCAGTTTCCAATACCACGCATGCTGTCAACAAGAAAAAAAATAATAAATAAATAATTGTTCCAGCGAAAACCATGCCTAGATTTGATAAACTCCTTATGGATCCTATCTCTAAATTTTGTTTAGATTTATAGATTCTCTACATTCTTATTTTTATCCCTAGTGTATGCTTCCTTGGCGAGTCAAAAGCACAGAGAGTTTTCCTTTATTTTCTTTTAATCTAAGGTGACAGTGCTCAATCTAGAGATCTTCGTAGAATTTTTTTTCAATGCTTCAAGTGAAAATTGTAGGCCTACTGATTTGTAACCTCGTGAATAACAAGTTGTGTTTCCCCAAGGAAAAGAAAGAGTTTTCCAAGTCCAATTTATCACCTTAATCTGCCTGCGTTGGGAGGTCAACGTTGTAAATCAGTCGATCTCTTGCTTGCAGGAAGGTTGCTTAATCTTCACCTTTCTATCCTAAAACCAGATATTGCTTGTCGAATGGAATTATCAACGCAGGAAAAGGGGGGAAGCATGTCTTAGCCATTTGGTTTCTGATCACGCTAGTCTTAATGGCGTGACAGTATTTATTTTTATATTTCAACTCCAACCAGTCGTTTTTAATGTTTTTCTTTTAAAAAAAAATTATAATTCTAGCAAGTCGTTCTCATTTTAATCCCTTAAAACCTAAATTCCAGCAAAAGACGTTTTATTATTTTATTCCTTTAAAATATAATTCCAGCACATGTCGGCATTACTCTATTTTCCTTATTATTTATATTTCCAACTGTACTCCTAATTGTGTTTCCTAGTTATGGTTAACCCAGATTTCGTGCTATGGGATTACTGGACAGTCAATGTTTTTATAGTAAAGATTATTATGAAATGAAATTTGGATTATAGAGTAGTTGGGTTTTAGTTGCTTAAATGTTAGTAATTAATGGATGAAGGAAGGAGAGGATTTTAGCGGTGAAAATTAAAAATAGAGAGTAGGAAATGATCTTTCATGAGTAAGAAATGGAATCTTCAATTGATTAATCTAGTCTTGATTTTAATAAGAAATAAATAGATAGAAGTTTTTACATTCTATGGTTGTGGTTCCTTGATTTATTATTGTACTGAAGAAGTTAAGAAATTGTAGATGAGTTTATTGGATTAATGAAACCCTTGAAGGGAAGGTGTAATGTGGCTTGAAGATGGTTATATGTTTTTATTATTAGATGGTGATTGGTTATTGTATGCTATGAAATTATTCTTTATGATGATAAAATTTCTAATGAATTACATCTAGAATGATGCGCAATGGAGGAACCCACCTAAGAATTGCCTAGTAAGTAAATAAGAAAACTAACAAGTGGTTGCGCATTTTAAAATATATTGATTTTAGTCACCCTGCATCTTGTTTGCATGATTGTGTAGAGTGCCTTCATCTACAGGCTTCATAAAACAATGCAAGTTGGAATTATGGCACGTTGGATTCTATGTAGTGGTTGAAGGTTTAGAATCATCTATGTTTGTGCTTGGGTTCTTAGTGCGCTTGTCGCAAAGTGGCGACGTGATTCCTTGAAATAGGATCATTGTGTGCGTTGATCGATAAGCACATATGATACCTGGCTTGGATCATGCGCTTCACAATGAGGGTGTTGTTGTTCATTGTAATTGATGTTTGTACATGGTTTTGTAACGTTTTAATGTGATTGGTTTCTTGATCGATGTAAAGGTTCTAGTCACTTGTGTCGTTGATGTTGGTTGCGTTTGGTTGATCTTGATGTTGTCAGTAAGCTTAGTCATTTTTATTCTTCGCTTGATTGAATGTTCGTATGTTCCCTAAGCTGCATGATGTGATAGTATGCTAGGTCGTTGCATTGTATGTTGCATGATTTGCGTGTGTTGTGTCCATTGTCAAGTTGCGATGCTTAATTGTATTATTGACTTTCTTGCCTTGCGTTCAAAAAAAAAAAAATTGTACTTGTTATGCATCGCACGTTGTCGTAACGACGGGGGTCGTTACATATAATTAGTAGGTTAGACCCCCTATAAGAAAAACGAAGAGTTATTTTCAATTATTCCTAAAAGTATTAGCATATACATGTTTATCTTTCAAACAAAATGATGATTTACACCTATGATTTTCATGACAGAGATAATATTTTCACTCCTTCAGTTTGATTATAAGGTCTACTTCAACACTTGGTTGCATATGAAAATTTAAGGCTATGCTTGCAAAGTTTAAATAATTGTAGCATTGCATGCACCCATACAAAGGAGGGTCTCATTACAATTTTAATGGGTGACTTTGGTCATTACAACCACATGTAATATTGTTCAACATGCAAAAACGTTTTGTGACATATATAGCTTATGTTCAAAGGTGGTTTCGAACTTTACGTTACAAATACTATGTTATATTATATGTGTAAAGGATGGAGGATTGATCTTTATATAACATATGGTAACTTTGATTTCGATTATATTTTATATTGTTTTGTGTTATCAGTCGAGTTTTGGTACATGTTGGGTGGTCAAATCAAAAGATATTAATAGATTGCATATGTGATATGTTATAAATATGGGTTTAAATGGTGAACATGACATGACTAAACCCTAATCACTTATTCGAGCAGTCATTTGATTATAACTAATTAATAATTGTGAGTTAGTGGGTTCCCCTGCATACATGAAACTTATTTTTGTCTGTGATTGACTGTCATTTCACCTATTTCAAAGTGGAAATATGACCTAGTAGAGCGATTGTTACATACGGTAATAGACACGACGTGATAGCCACCATGCATTCAATTCACATGGGTGTGATAAATGAAGCCCACATTCTATGTATACCAAACTTGATATTGAGTTTTGGTCATTTCATTTTTCATTTGGTTTGTTCGAGTAGTGTTGTAGTAGAAGTTGGTAAACAAGCTCGGCTCTAGTGGTTCCATAATTGTTACACCATAATTATTAGTATTTATAGTCCCTGTACAAAGGTATGCACGCACCAGCTCGTTTGTTCATCAAATATAGATGCTTTTGCAATTATAATTTTAAGATTGGCTCTGTACGGAGTGGTTTCAAACATGTATCTCCCTCCCCTTCTTCTTTCATCCAAGGTTTCTAATGATTTTGATTTTTCTCCTTCATGTTACACGCATTCATGTATTCACTTTCCATTGTCATTGTTGTTTTCTTAAATGGAAACATGGGTTTGAGTTTTTTCTTAGTTATTTCCGCTACCCACAACACAATGGAGTATGATATGAATATTCCTACCTATCTTAGCTTGATTTATCTGGAATATATTATTGGTGTGTCGAGAAATTTTTTCTTGGGTCCCTTTGTATATGTTTTCTTTATCCCAGGGTTCAGACCCATGTACATTCATTAAGCCCAATGCTTTATCAATCTAGGTTTTGTTGAAAATTTTAACTCTGGACTCTATTAGTCATAGTCATATGCATACCTATATCTCAGTCAACTTTGGAGATATATGAGTTCATGGCTCTGTGATCTATTTGCTAAGTCTAAAATCATGATTTTAGAAAGAATATTCATAAACTATGGTTTTTTTTAGCTTTGAGTTCTAGGCAATATAAAAAAATATTTGATAACCTCGACTTGATGGGTCTCAAACTCTCGTCCTGATAATAAACACACATATATAGATATTTTAGTTCATGAATTTTGACTCTAAAATTCAATATTATTTGTCGGATTAAAAGTTCATTTCATTTTTGCGTAATTTCAAATTCAAGGGACTTGTTTATATTATGCTCAAACTTTTAAAAAGACTAATTATTTTGTTGTTAGGTCCAAAATGTTTGTCACCATGCATGTTTCATGGTAAATTTGGATGATTGGTTTTGAAAAGGCCATTACATTAAGCATTATTTCGATCTCATTTTTGATGGTTGAATCCACTTATGCACAGAATTATATTATCTTCATGTTTGATTTGGATCCAAAATGATAATTGTTTTATCCATGTTGTCGAGTCTTTAAGAATTATCACTCTTATTGCATACTCAAGACCTTGTTGATTAAATAATTTTAATGTATAGATTACAACTGATTTTTGAGATGATTATCTACCCAAAATAATGACGACAATATTCTAATGTATATTGGATAAGAGTTTGTTATTACATGGAATTTGGTTTTCAATAATAAACTTTGTTTTGGAAAAATAAATATCATCTATACTCAACATTCATATAAGCTAACATGTTGATTTTTTATTAAGATATGAAGACCTCTATTTTGACTATATGGATTGAAGGTTGAAAACATTTGATCATGGTCAAAGATGTAATGATTAAAAAAACTTTTATATGTTTTCTTTTATACTTGCAGGACCAAACCCTCCTCATTGTTTCACTTTTAATGAATTATTCCACAAAATCCAAAAATCATATATCATTTAATTTCATATTATTCTTCCCCTGATGTATATATTAAAAATGATTTTAAAGAAAAAGTTTTGGCAACATGACATATATGGCTTGATTTTTTATTGGTATAAAGATAATGGATAGTATGTTAGCAAATTGATAGAGAATAATATTTGGATTATGAACATGTATCATAGATTCCTATCATATATTTCCATTTTACATATATTAAAAATCTTGTCATCTCTCCCAATTTCATTATGTTTCCCATGTTCTAAAGTAAATAATGAATAACAATTGAGGAGAGATAAGTAATGCAAAGTATGGAGTAATGAATGAAGGAATAAATGGAATGTTTATTCTTTGGATTTTGTTTCCCCTGATGACTCAAAGCCACTTTCAAATTATATTTTATTCAAAGATTGTAATTGATGATTTACTTGTTGTTAGTTTTATATACTAATATGCTCGTAATGAATATCTAGATTTATTCCTTTAGCAGAGACAGTTATAACAGAGGAAAAATTTTTGGTTGGAAAAGGTGTACAAACAAAATTCTAAGATTTTCTATCCACTTTGATGTTGATTCTATGGAGTTCAACCAAATCCTACAAACTATTTTTCTGAACTTAGTTGGACAAGGAAATTTTCAGCCTCCTCCACCACCTATCAAACCTCCTTTGTATCCCCACCCAAAATTTTATGGCATTCTCGTACAACCTCATGTTTCTATGCAGCCTGAGCCTTAAGTCAATGATGGATGGAATAATGTGGTTCACAATTCTCCACCTTGTTTCAATGGTTGTCCCATTGTTTCATTACCATTACCTCCATCACTTCATCCTGAGCATCTAGTCTAGCAAATATCTTCAATGGCCTCACAAGTTCGCTCTACTCATATACCCAATAATTATAAGGCCATAATTCTAGAGCCTGAACCAAGCAAAGAAAAGTGGTCTGCAATCTCAATTAGTTCATATTCGTCGGATGACTCTTCCTATACAATTAACTTCCCTCCCCTCAAACCTGATGATGAAGTAAGGAAAATCACCTTTGGTGATATGCATCATGAAGTGTCTACAAATGAAGATAGGAAACCTTCCAAGACTGAAGGAAGTAAGCATAGGACGATAGGCTCCCATAAAAATATAAATTATGAATTTATGTTATGGCAATACTTTAATTTTAGTTTGACTAGTGGAATTATTTACATATTTATATTTTTGGGACAGCAGTTAGATTGATTTTTTTTTTTGGCATATTTATTATATTTTGGGAGGCACAAGTGTATTTATGGCATATCTGTTTTTGGGTTGTTGGATGTGCTTTTTTTTTATGATGATGAGATGGCATGATAGGCATATTAAATTTATGGAGGAACAAGGGAATATTGAAAATTAAACAAATAAATAGATGTGTAGGGAGTCCCCACCTATTAATTATTATTTATTATCCTTTATCATTATTTAATAAAGATATCATACTTAATAAAATTTATTTAGTCTCCTAACTAAAAGGTAGTTGAACCAATTGAACTACCTCATTGAAGAACAAAAGGAGAAGGTAAAAAATGACAAGGAATGAGGGAATAGAGAGGCAATTCTGATAAATGTTTTCTCTTGTTCTATAGTGATATTTCGTTAATCTTTCATTCATTTCTGAATTGCATAGAGATTAATCCTCGTGTTGATAGAAAGGTTATACTGAAGGTGGAAAGAAAAAGGACTAAGAAGCATAGATATTTGACATGCTTCAAAAGGTCATTCATTTGTATCAATAGTATGTTAATTTTAATTTCATTTTTGAATTAATTTTCAGTGTTGATTAGAATTATTTTTGCAGAGTCAAGAGAGTGATACATGTTAGGACCCCGAAATGTCCATTTTTCATAACATCTTTTGCCTATTCAACCTTATCATATCTAAGCTAATGCATACTATAATGCGTGCTAAGACCTTTTTTTCCCAACGTATGAATCATTTATCTTGCTTTTATATTTTCATTTACTTAGCATGTTTTATTGGTAATGATCACATGTTTTACCCATAAAATGATTCAACTAATGATTGAAATGTATAAAAAAACCAAGTCTTAAATAATGGTCGTTGTTGTTACACCAGTTGTTACAGCTATGCACCAATCTTGGAAGTTGTTACAGCTATGTGCCAATCTTGGAAGTTGTTACAGCTATGCACCAATCCTGGAAATTGTTACACGACTGTTGCAACATGTGCCACCGATTATGTTGTTACACGACTGCTGCAACAAATTCCACTGATCCTGAAAGTTGTTACACCTACTGTTACATGTTTTAACTTACAAGATTAGTTCTAGATCTTGTATTAATGATATCATACGAACATCTTGAGAATCGGGGATTCTCAAGGCTATTCTAATTTTTTTTTAACTGGATGACTCTGACTTTAAATAGCAGAGCTTTTGTAATCAAAGGGATGGATTTGTTACTGTAAGTGAAGTAAAGTAAATATTATTGTACACGAACATTTTGGCAAATCAATAAAAGAGTGGATTGAATTTCTTTAGCAGACTATAGCCTATTTCTTTGAGAGGATTCAGTGAGAAGGAAAGGGCCCACCTTCCTCACAGATTCCCCTCTGTTTTGAATTCCAGAATAGTTGTTTTAATGTGAATGATTTATCTGTTAAACAATTCTAGAATATAGTTGTTGTTACAGTCTAGTTCCTTCCTGTTAGATGCGCATAGATCTATCTCATGAGAATTAAAAGTCAATTGTTGAACACTGTTGGAGAACTGCTTTCCCTTTTCTTGCATTAGATTAAAATCTTGTTTTCAAGTAAAAGAAAATAAAAGTGTGAATTACTTTCTTGCAATAAGTAGATTTTTTTCTGCAATTAATAGAGAAATTATTCCTGCAAAACTAAACTAGAAAGTTAGATTAGAGTAGGTAATCCAGGATTCTTATACACTCATCAGTTTAGATTTCAACTATGATTTCAATTATGTAGAACTCCAGTTGTATCAACATAATTGTGTTAGTGATAATTTTTGTTTCTTTTTCGCTACTACAATCAGATTAGTGTTGCTTCCATAATCTAGCATAGACTGTGCACAATTATCTTGAAACAACAGACTTCCTTGGGTTGACAATTTATATTGAACACCTTAATTTTCTATTCATTTAGACAATTAAAGTGCCCAACATTTTGGCGCCATTATCGGGGAAGATAATCATAGATTTTTGTAAGCACATTAGGTTTTTTTTTTTTTTTTGAAAGGAATGATTAGTCTGCATGAATCGAGGAATGTGAGGAGGTATCCCCCAAAATACTAACCCTACAGGTACTAGAGGACGTGGAGGAAGAAATCCTACACTGGGAAGGCAACCTTTGTTGATGAGATTATAGCCAAAGCATATTCTTCTTCAGGATCTCTTTTTCACCCTGCAAATCCTCCAAGAAGACGTAATCCTTAGTCATCAGAACTACCCCTTATTGAAACATCATTTTCATCAAGGGATGGAGCTGAAGTTGAAGTCAAAGCTGAAGATTTGTCACCAACAAATCAGCAAGCAACACTGGAGAAATTGAAGATCAAGGAAGTATAGTTCGAAACAGGGAAAATCCAGAAGAAGCGGTTTATCAAATCAATGGTCGGATAGTCACTAAAGAAGAGTGGGATGCTTTTCATATTGAGTGGAGAGAAAGATAACATATGGAAAATCAAGGGGATAATGAAGAAGAGTTCCACCAAGAGAACCGACAAAACAACGAAGATCAGGTAAATAATGAAAATACTATCTTTATCCTGATTTTTTCCTATTTTTGATGTTCCCACACAAGGGATAGCTCCTATGAAAAACATACCTCTCTCAGCTCTACCAAATTTTCATGGATTGACTAATGAGGATCCATATGAGTTTCTATTTGAATTTTACATTTTGTGTACGAGCTATGACTACACTACCACTGCATAAAATCTTAAACTATTTCCAGCTACATTGAAGGGTAATGTGTTAAGATGGTTTATGAGCCCTGGAGGAGAGAACATTTCAACATGGGTACAAATGAGGCATCTTTTCTTGAACAAGTACCAAGACTACTGCCGAACAAGAGAACGAAGAGAGGAATTGTTCAAGATGTCTCAGAAGGAGGATGAGACCCTTGAATATTTTGTGGAACAACTCTAGTATAATCTACAAAGGTCTGGACATCCGGATGTGAGTAAGGACATTCTGAAAACTATTTTGCTAAAAGGAGTTAGAGAATATTGTTTAGATATGTTGAATATGGCTGGCAAGGGAGATATATATAAGGAATCCTATGAGGACATTGTAGACCTCTGTAAAATATGTTCTCGAGGATCTACAAAGAATAGGTCATCTACCAAGGATACCACTTTTTCAAGGGTACAGAAATCAGCCAATGGAGGAGCAACAAGAGAAGAAATAGGTAATCTGTTAGAAAATTTCAAAACAAAGATGATTAACTCTTTTTCTTCACAAATGGACACTTTGCAGGTCAAGCAGAATCAGAGCAAGCATTGTGCATTTTCTATCTGAAATGCAGAAAGAAACATCCACCGAGGGAGTGCTCGTTGAACAGTTTCTAGGTATGTCTTATTTGTGAATTAGATCATGCTACTGACCAATGTCCCTCTCTACCAGGAGTAAAAGCATCAATGAAGGAAACTAATGAGGAAACATAGGCTATCTATCTAATTACACAAAGGAGACAATGGCATCCAAGAGGTCAAGGTATGAACTCTCAATTCTCTCTTGCAACACTTAATTATTGGAACAATCAGTCACTATATGGCCAAACGAATACCCCCCCTCCACATCAGATGCCACCCCCTTATCAAGATCCCAATGCATGGTTACCTATGCCCCATCAACAAAATCATCATGGCCAATGGAACCCATATTGGAGAGGCCCTCAACAACAACTCAGTTATCAAAACCATCACCAACTGAACCCCTATCAACAACAATTCCAACCCCAGTACAAGCAGGAACAGTTGCAGTTACCTCCCAATGCCCCACTAAACAATCCTCCTTTATGACCTCAGATGCCTATGCAACCTAAATGAAACCCAAATAATAAGGCCATTCAGAACATAGACATACACAATGTGTCAGCCTTGTCTATTACTCCTATGCCTTGTGATGAAATCAAATTAAGATCGGGGAGAATAGTTGAGCCAATAATTGAAGATGCTCCATCTTCAGAATCAGACAAGGAATCAAGGGAAAGACCATCTGCTGATACAGAATAAATTGACCAGCCTATTATAGAGTTAGCAGGCCCACCATTCCCTGAGAGACTAACAATTACCAAACCTGTGGAATTACCATATTTCAATCTCTTAGGAGAATTGCAAAATCTGCACGTTAATATTCCACTATTGCAAGTGATAAGATATGTCCATATTTATGCCAAGACTGTAAGAGATCTTTGTATAAAAATACCTGGACGAAAACCCAGGGACCCCCTCACAGTGCATGTAGTAGGGGATTTGTCTGAACTGATGTTAGGCAAAACCCCACCTATTAAATATGGTAACCCAAGAAACCCTATAGTCACTGTCAAAATTGGACAGACATCTATTCCCCATGTGCTAGTCGACTTAGGGGTGGCAATTAACATCATTCCAATAGAAACTACACAATTGTTGCAACTCAAAACACAAGTCTGACCTACTCCTATTGTTCTTGAATTAGCTTATTATTCTACCATCAGCCCAGAAGGAGTAATTGATGATTTAGTCATTTCAGTGGATTCATGGGAGTATCCTATTGATTTTGTCGTTTTGCAACCCAAAACCCATCTAGGGGGGCACCCTCTAATTTTGGGAAGACCATGGTTAGCTACAGCTGATGCTTTCATTGGTTGTAGATCCGGTTCCATGACCATCTCTAATGGTTATGACACAAAAAAATTGACCCTGTATCCTCATGCTACACCCAGTGTAGAACCTGAAAATTCTTTATGGATGGACACTGAGGATGAAAGTGGTATGCCTGTGCTAACCATAGGAAAAGCCCTGAGGTTCAAAGACGAGACAGAGAACAAATTAATCAACTTCTTTATCTGTGAATCCTCTTTTGTTACATGGAACACGCACCACCAATTGATTAGAGTCTTTGACCCCATCGCCCAGGAACAGATGAGCTCAGAAATGTTCTCAAAAACCACTGAAAATCAAAATGATTCAGCTATAACAGCAACCGTTGTAATAGCAAACATTGTAACAGTTGATGATGAAACAGCTAAATTATTTCCTAAATTCAGTTCTAAGAGCATCATTGTAGAAATTGAACCTGGAAAAACCTTGAACATCAATCCTGATCTATCCACTATTGAAACTCGTCGATTGATGAAATTATTGATTGAACATAAAGAAGCATTTTCCTGGGATTACATGGATATGAAAGGCATTTCCTCTTAACTATGCACCCACCATATATACATTAAAGAAGAATGTTGACCCATTTTCCAACCCCAAAGGAGGATGAACCCAAACCTTAAAGAAATTGTTAAGGAGGAACTCCAAAAACTTCTCAATGTTGATTTCATTTACCCTATATCAGACAGCAAGTGGGTCTCACCTTTGTTTATTGTTCCTAAAAAGAGTGGAAAATGTAGAGTGTGTGTAGACTATAGAGCCCTGAATAAGGCCACGCAGAAGGATCATTTACCTCTGCCATTTATTGATCAGGTTCTAGACAACCTAGCTAGGAAAAGGTTTTTCTCTTTCTTAGATGGATTCAGTGGCTATAACCAGATAAAAATTGCTCCATAGGACCAAGATAAGACCACCTTTACTAGCCCTTGGGGTACATTTGCCTACAAGGTTCTCCCATTTGGCTTGTGTAATGCACCAACCACTTTCCAGAGAGCTATAATTGGTATTTTTTCTGATATGGTGAATGACTGTATGGAGATATTCATGGATGACTTTACACCTTATGGCATTGATTTCAATGAAGCTTTGATTGATCTGGAAAAAGTGCTCCAAAGATGTATACAGTCTCATATTTCTTTAAGTACATAAAAGTGTCATATGATGATGAGTGAGGGTGTAGTGCTGGGACACTTCATTTCTTATGCAGGAATTCAGGTAGACCCAGCCAAAATCTAAGTAATTTTGGACATTCCAACTCTGTCAACTCAGAAAGAGGTAAGAATTTTTTTTAGGGCATGCTGGCTATTACAGGAGATTCATTAAAAAAAAAATCCAAACTTGCTTCCCCCTTGTTTTTTCTATTAACAAAATATGTTGACTTTCGTTGGACTGACAACTATGAATTGTCTTTTACAAATCTGAAAGAGAAATTGTCCATAGCTCCCATTTTGAGAGGGCCCAACTGGGCTCTGTCATTTCACATTTATTCAGATGCCTCAGATACTGAAATTGGTGCAGTACTAGGGAAACAGGAAGACAAAGAGCCCTATGTTATCTACTATATCAGCAAGAACATGGCTCCTATTGAATTAAATTATACAGTTACTGAAAGAGAATTCTTAGCAATGGTTTATGAAATCAATAAATTCAGGCATTATGTCACTGGTTATCTTAATTTTATTCATACTGATCATACAACAATTAAATATCTGATGAATAAACCTATTACTAATGCCCAAGTAACAATATGGTTGTTACTACTACAAGAATTTGACATCACCATAGTAGATAGACCAAGAAAAGAAAATGTGGTTGCTGATTTTCTCTCAAGATTACATATAAATGATGATAATTTACCTGTTGATGATTCATTTCCAGATGAACATTTTTTTGCAATATCTTCTCACTCATCTTCTCACTCACCTTGGTATGCAGACATTGCTAATTATTTGGTTGCAGGGAAGGTGCCTCCCCATTTATCTCCTCAAGAAAGAAGGAAGATTATCCAGAAGAGTGTTCGAATAGTTGGATAGGAGAATACCTTTTCTACACAGGCATGGATTAGGAAATCAGGAGGTGTGTAAGGGATGATGAAGTGTATGATCTATTGAAAGCTTGACATGATGGCCCTTGTGGGTTTCATTTTGCTGATAAAAGGACCGGGCATAAAATTTTAAGGATGGGCTATTTTTGGCCCACCATATTTCAAGATGCCAAGAAATACGTTCAAACTTGTGACGGTTTCCAATGAATGGGTCAAACAAATCATAGGGATGAGATGCCTCTCCAGCCTCAGGTAACGTTAGATCCTTTTGAGAGATGGGCCATGGATTTCATAGGGCCCATTAACCCACCTTCTAATCAAAAATTCTATATAATGGTCTGTACAGATTACATGACCAAGTGGGTCGAGGCGAAAGAACTCATTAGGGCCTCTGAAGAATCTATCTTAGCATTCTTGTTTGAAGATATCTTTGTTAGGTTTGGAGTTCCCAGAGAATTAATAACTGATGGAGGACCCCCTTTCACATCACATAAACTTGAATCCCTACTCATTAAATATCATGTTTTACATAGAATAGCTTCTCCATACCATCCACAAGGCAATGGCCAGGTGGAAAGTACCAACAAAGTTATTGAAGCCATGCTTACCAAAACAATGAGAGAACATCGTCGGAATTGGACAAACATATTGCATGAAGATCTATGGGCTTACCGAACTACTTGGAGAAACACAACTAGTTTTTCTCCTTATGAGTTGGTATACGGAAAAAGCCTTGTTTTCCCCATTGAATTCGAAATCAAAACCTTAAGAACTGCATCAACAGTCAACCTTGACTTGACTATGGCACAGAAGGTCAGACTGCAGCAGCTCAATGAGCTTGATGAAAAGTGTTTGGACGTTATTCATCAAACCTTGGTGATTCAACAATAGAGAACAAAATGGCATGACCAAGCCATCAAGAAGAAAGTATTCCAAAAAGGCGATTGGGCTATGTTGTATGATTTGCGCTTTAAAGAATTTCAGGGTAAGTTGTGTACACGATGGCTAGGACCTTATGAGGTAGACACTGTTTTTCCCAACGGGACAGTCAGGTTGATCACTATTGATGGATCCAATACACAGTTACATGCAAATGGTCATCGCCTACGCCTGTATCAGCGTCCATTTTCCAAGGAAAAATTTAAATCTAGATGTACAACCAATACATGTTATCAATTCTTAAAAGGAAAGGAGCTTGCTCCTTCCCCTTCTGAACCTTAGGACTTTTTTTTCTCAGACCTTGTATATAAATAAACTCAACAAAATTTGAATTTATCTGTTTTTGTTTGATTTTTTTTTTTACTATACTAATAAATTCAGCCTTGAAGGGTATGAGGCAATTATGTGTGTGCAAGTGAATTGATGAACAACAAGGTTGAGTACAGAAAAAAAAGAGGATTCAAACGATTAGTTTATGGAAGTTGAAAAACTTCCTAAAAACTAAGTGATGCAGCGTTCGACCGATTTCCATGTTGTTACACCCTTTTCCGATAAATTGGTCAATTTTCCTATTGTTACACCCATTTCCAATAAATTGGCTGATTTCCATATTGTTACACCCATTTATGATAAATTGGTTGATTTTCCTATTGTTACACTCATTTCCGATAAATTGGTCGATTTCCATGTTGTTACACCCATTTCTGGTAAATTGGTCGATTTCCTGTTGTTACACCCATTTCTGATAAATTGGGCGCTTTCCATACTGTTACACCCTTTTCCGATCAATTGGTCGATTTTCCTGTTGTTACACCAATCTCCGGTAAATTGGCCGATTTTCCTGCTGTTACACCCATTTCCAATAAGTTGGCCAATTTCCCTATTGTTACACAATGGTCGCTTTTCACGCGGTTACACCATTTTCTTTTTCGACCATCTTATTTTTTGTTACACCTACCTCCGCCATTCTAGCCGAAGTACCTACTGATACACTGATCGTTGTTATTCTTTCTTGCCACTTCACTCTTTCTTTTTCGCATTTCTGCCAATGTTGCTACTCCAACTCTACAATCTTTCCATACTGCAACACCACTAATTTGTTAATACTGCAACTATCTTTTTCCACTTTCTCTGTCCGAAAGTGTTGTTTCATCATTACTTGACTTCACATCTGGCAATTTCCAACTGATCAACTACAGAAAGGACTATATCTTTGCTCCAATTGTCATATTGTCATTTTTCACACTATCTTTCATCATGTCAGCTATTCCATGCAACTCAGATGGCAGTTGGATAGTGTGATTACTCCAACAGATCATTATGTGTGGTAAGATATGAGGTATGTGACTAATCCTACATGTTAAAGTAATGAAGATATAAAAGCTGGCTTTCTTATTTTCTCACCACTTGTGCTAAATCGATGCACCTAGAGCCAATCCAATTAGTTGGGGGGGGGGAATGAAAATCTAGCCTTCCAAGCCGTATTTTATACTCACCTCCGCCACCTTTTCGACCACACTTCTTTTTGCTGAGACATTGTATTCTATATGCAAACCACGTTTGAACCTGTTGCGTTTCTGGTTTAGGTGCTAGTCTCTCCTCCTACGTGCATGTTAAACTCTCAAGCAACATCATGGGAGGATCAGTTGTGAGGTATGAACCTGCAAATTTGGACACTTTTCTATTACACCCAAAGGCCTACCAAATATTTCTCCAGGCTGGCTAGATATCGTATTTTGAGAAGCTGAAGGGGCTTAATGAAGATGAGGTATTGGAGTTTAGTCAAAATCTCATCGAAGGATATTCAATGGTGAATGGGGTAAGGATTCTAGTATCAGAAGAAAGCATTGTTGTTGTGACAGGGTTGCCAACAACAAGAGACCGATGGTTTAAAAGAAAAACACATCTTTTGGATGCTCAGAAGGGTTTCCTCATTGACAATGAGAAAATTTAGACAAAAGGCATAGGTGCGGATGTCAATTTCTTACCAGAGCCATGGGGATAAGTTGCAAAGTTTGTCAAAAGGTACATTACCTGCAAAGGCAGGTACCAAGTTGTTTATTTTTCTAATTTCATCTTATTATCACATCTGCGAGATCAGAAATTCATAAACATTCCTTATTTTCTCCTCCATTCATTGAATAACATGGCTCATTTTGTAAAAAAATCCAGAACCCCAAGAACTGCCTTTCTAATCACAGACTCATCAGCCTATTAATTCACAACGGTATGGGAATTTCCAATAACCCATTACCTGTTGTAGCATACCAGCCACATTCTATACCTGCAGATATGATTGGACCTCTTCCTGAGTCTCTACCCTCGGTTGCAACAGCAGTCCAAACCCCTATTGTCATTTCCCGTAAGACAACCCAGAGAAGTAAACGCACAACCCACGACCATCCTATCACCAACTAGAAAAGCCTTTATGGAGTTGAATTGACACAACCTGTAGCTGTGATCACGCCAAACGATGAACAACCAGCTACTAGACCAAGACATGAGTCATAGCCCTTGGCCACGACATGTGTTATTGAAAAACTACCCCCTTCTCCTAAAACGAGAACCCCTGCTCCTATATCTAGGTCACCTAGAAAGCGAACAAGGTCAGAACGGTCCATTGCAACATCAAGTCTGACTACCCCTTCTGCTATTTCATCGGCAGTAACACAAGAGCCACCTATTGCTGCAACAATTGTTCCAAGCCCTATTATCACTGCTAGGGGATTATCTCAGAAAAGAAAACTTCCATTCAAGGGAAAATGTCAGAAAGACCTTGACCGAATTACATCAGCAGCAACTCAACACCCTTCTTTTGTTGTGACAAAGAACTCTACAGAGATACGTATACCAGGTTTTACTTTGTGCAAAAAACTTCAAGAAACTATTCTCTCAATTCAGACTGAATGTACTCAAATCATAGTAGAATCATCGACTCCGCCTGATGATTATGTGCATCATACGTCAAGTAACGATGTATAGATCATAGCAGACCCAGGTATACCAAAATTTCCTACTTGTGTGGTTGAGAAAGAACATTTTGTTCCTCCTCCAACAACGAAGAAGAAATCCTCTGCTTTCGTTTCTATTTTACCTAGGAGAAGAACCATGTCTACTAGGTTAGCAGAAGAAGCAATTGGATGGCAAGCTATGGAACAGGCTATTCCTATTATTCATACATTATCCTCTATGGTTGATGAAGGGATTGTCACACAAGAACCAGTCTCTTCCAGTGAACTAACAGTGCTAGTAGAGACAGCTACAAACGATGGGACTGGTATACAAGAACAAGTCATGCAGGATGAAGTTGTTCCACAAGAACCAGTTGTCCAAGTCAAGACTATTCCACAAGAACCAGTCATGACAGACCCATTTGTTACACAAGAAACAGTTGTTCCACAAGAAACAACTATTGACAGTATAACTGCCCCACAATAACTAGTTACAAATAATATTGAGGATGTGCCACTTGCCCAATTGTTTGCCCAAATTGAGAGAAAGATAAGGAATACAGAAAACTCCAAAATTACTGCACTCATAACAAAGAATGAAAGCCTCAAAGCAGGGTTAAATACCATGAAACAAGAGGTGGAGACTGCTCGACAGAAAGATCCAGAAGGGATAACCTTGGACATCCTAGCACTGACAAAAAATGTTATGGACAGAAATAAAGAGCTCATGTGCTTTGAGTGTGGAAACATTTACTTTGAGGCAGGTTATAAGATAGTAAAAGTGTCGATTGCTGAAGGACCAACAACTCTCTCAGTCAAGATTGAACATGCAATTACTGCTATACATAGACCAGCAAAATTGAGGAGATCTCAACGTCATAAGGTAGATGTTGGTTTACCAGCGGCTTTCAAACAAGAACCTTTGTTTCCCTCATGATTTGTTAGTCAAGAAACTCAAACTGATTCTATTCTTCAAGACAAAGAAACTCAGACAGATTTTTGACACAATAGATTTTCTTTTTAACACAACATTTTTCCATACAGACACTTAGCAATTTATCTTAGCAATTTTGCACTGGAGGAGCCAGTTCCCTAATTCAGCTACAAAGTAATGTTTGAATGTGTTTTGCATGAGGACATGCAATATCTTCAATTGGGGGGCATGTTAGGACCCCGAAATGTCCCTTTTTCATCACATCTTTTGCCTATTCAACCTTATCATCTCTAAGCTAATGCCTACTATAATGCGTGCTAAGACAATTTTTCCCAAGGTATGAATCATTTATCTTGCTTTTATATTTCCATTTACTTAGCATGTTTGATTGGTAGAGTTCACATGTTTTACCCATAAAATGATTCAACTAATGATCGAAATGTATAGAACAACCAAGTCTTAAAGAATGGTTGTTGTTGTTACACCAGCTGTTACAACTATGCGCCAATCTTGGAAGTTTTTACAGCTATGCACCAATCTTGGAAGTTGTTACAGCTATGCGCCAATATTGGAAGTTGTTATAGCTATGCGCCAATCCTGGAAGTTGTTACATGACTGTTGCAACAGGTGCCACCGATTCTGCTATTACACGACTGTTGCAACAAATGCCACCGATCCTGAAAGTTGTTACACCTATTGTTGCATGTTTTAACTTACAAGATGAGTTATAGATCTTGTATTAATGATATCATACGAAGAGCTTGAGAATCGGGGATTCTCAAGGTTGTTCTGATTTTGTTTTAACTGAATGACTCTGACTTTAAATAGCAGAGCTTTTGTAATCAGAGGGATGGATGTGTTACTGTGAGGAAGTCAAGTAAAGTAAATCTTATTGTACACGAACATTTTAGAAAATCAATAAAAGAGTGGATTGAATTTCTTTAGCAGACTGTAGCCTATTTCTTTGAGAGGATTCAGTGAGAAGGAAAGGGCCCACCTTCCTCACAGATTCCCCTCTATTTTGAATTCCATAATAGTTTTTTTAATGTGAATGATTTATCTGTTAAACAATTCTAGAATAAAGTTGTTGTTACAATCTAGTTCCTTCTTGTTAGATGTGCATAAATCTGTCTCATGAGAATTAAAAGTTGATTGTTGAACAATGTTGGAGAACTTCTTTCCCTTTTTCTGCATTAGATTAAAATCTTGTTTTCAAGTAAAAGAAAATAAAAGTGTGAATTACTTTCTTGCAATAAGTAGATTTCTTTCTGCAATTAGTAGAGAACTTCTTCCTGCAAAAGTAAAATAGAAAGTTAGATTAGAGTAGGTAATACAGGATTCTTATACACTCATCAGTTTATATTTCAACTATGATTTCAATTCTGTAGAACTCCAGTTGTATCAGCATAATTGTGTTAGTGATAATTTTTGTTTCTTTTTCCCTACTACAATTAGATTAGTGTTGCTTCCATAATCTAGCATAGACTGTGCACAATTATCTTGAAACAACAGACGTCCCTAGGTTGACAATTTATATTGAGCACCTTAATTTTCTATTCATTTAGACAATTAAAGTGCCCAACAATACATTTGTGACTTGGTTGATCCAACATTTTTTTGATATTGGTCTTTTCTTTGAAGACATCAGTTGTCTTTTTGTGATGTAAAATTCCACCATAGACTTCTAAGTCTAACTTTGGTCCTTACCTTTGCAGGGGTTTGTAAAGAGAGTTTATGTTGTAATTTGGAATTGAAACCAATAAAATCGTCTGCTAATTTTGTTCTCGCTTTTGGATTTGTTGTATAATGATATTTCAGATTTTATTTATTTAAATTGTGTATTTTAAATTTGTTTATAATCATATTCAAATAATTTTTCTATATTCTTTTATTGAAGCATATAACTATAATATAGGATCAGTTATTGCTTGAGAACTGATTGAAATTTTTGAGATGGTTATAAACACAGGGTGATAATATCTCCTATCTCACCTTAGCCTAGTGAGATTTGAAAATGTTGCTATAAGGACTTCCATTCCTTTTCCTCAACAACGGGAGGGTAGATGGATAGGCAAGGAGTCAAGAGGAATTTTTTGCATGCAACAACAAAGGAAATGCCAAGGGAACAAATCATGGAGTTGACTCTTGATCTAATACCATTGATAGGACAGGTAGGGTAGAACTGTAACTCCATTGTTGTGTAATTCATTAATATGAAGCTCAATAAATAGACAAATATGATTGTTGATCTTCCCCAATGAGTGACTCTTCCTATCACCTAAGAAACTTCATATGATATTAACAATTATATTGATACAAGTAACACAATCTCAAGGATTGTGTGGCTAACATACACTAAACCATTCAAAATAAAAATATCGAGAAAAAAACATGTTTTCCTTTTAATGAAAGAAACTAGCTGTAAAAAAACATTCATTAGCAATAGATCCAAAACAAACATTCTTGCACTCTGAACTAAGGGGGATATCTCAAGACCCCATTTGATAGAAAGTTATAGCCATTAAAATGAAAAAAAACAATCAAGTAAACTACATCCAATCTCTAAGAAATTTTTGAGGTTATCTATAGCTATAAAAATAAATGAAATAATATGAGATTAAACAAAAATTCAAAGAAATTTATACAACCATGGAAATAAAATAAAATAGCAAGCAATCTAATATGTGAATGGATAGGATTCAACTGCCATTTGTAGCTTTAGAGTGGGGTCTTACTCTGAAGTAAGCAAGGCATTGATTAACTCAATATAAAATGTTAATTGCTACAAGAAAGAAAATGGAAACACATCAGTAATCTTCTATTATATGAAAAATTTGAATGGCATTGTTCCTAATGAAAGAAAACCAATTCTAGATTTTGCTAGATAGCCATTAGAGATCGCACTCCCTCTTTAAATACATAAAACATTTTTTGGTTCCCCTAGGATGAATCCCAGTTTACCCATTGCTCAATCTAAGTTTTAAACATTTATAGTATAGCAATGCACACACAAATTCTTCATAAAATAGAAAGGAAAACATTAGAATTCACATGCATTACTCATAAATTTACATTGGAAACCCTTAACCAAGAAAACCAGTAAAACGTTTAGAGTTGCACCTCTAACTATTATTGTATTAACTTCACCATTTACAATACAATATATATGAGTCTTCAGCATCCAAAATCCTAATACATTAACTCAGATTAGATTCCTTAACTGAAATTACAATCCAATGGGTTGAAAAACCATTGGCTAAAAACTGCCCGAAAACAGACCAAAAACAAACCCATAAAAAATTAGGGTCTCCACCCCAAGGCAAGGGGGGCCTGTCTATCCCCCCCTTATGAACCCTCCAGCACAATGTAGAGCTTTTTTTGTATAGTCATGCAAATAATATAACACATACCCAACATTCTCTCACTTGTTATTTTATTTGCATACAGGGGCCCGAGGATTACATGACCAACAATGTTTGTTTCTCCTCTACACCAAGAGAGCTTCTTAGTATTTACAGACTTTGTCAATGAATCTGAAATATTCTTCAAATCATCCACCTTCGCCAACAAAACCTTCTTGTCTTCAACCATATCTCTCACAAAGTGATATTGAACATCAATGTGCTTTGTCTTAAAAAAATAAGAAGGGTTCTTTCCCCAAAAGATTAAACTCTAATTGCCACAATCTAACCTTGCAGCTTGATGTACAAACCCAATACATGAACATAATATTTGTAACCATATTTCTTCCTTAATTTCATGAGTATCTACCATGTATTATTCTTTTGTAGTCGAGAGTGAAAGTACTTATTGTAACTTGCTCATCCAACTGATTTCTCCTCCAAATAGGTTAAACACATAACCACTTGTAGATCTTCTGCAATCCAGATATGTAGCCCAGTCTACATCAATAATTCCATGTATGTCCAACAATTTTTCAACACAAGGTATCCTTGCTAGCAAGATCCACAATTTTTAGTGCCACGCAAATGCTTGAAACCCCTCTTTATAGATGTTGAATGCTCCTTCTCTGGTTTCGACATATACATGCTCAAAACTCCCATTGAATGTGCAATGTCCAATATAGTGTAGACTATTTCATACATAAAACTACCAACGACACTAACATAAGGAAAATGAGACATGTCCTCTTCCTCTTCATGTGTCTTGGGACACTGGTCTGCACTTAACTTTACACCTATAGTAATAGGGACCTTGACTAGTTTACATTCCTACATAATAAACCTATACAATAATGTCTCAACATATTTCCTATAAATCAACCAGAGTTTCTTTTTTTCCTAATCTCTTTTAATTTCCATACCCAAAATAAAATTTGCACCACCAATATATTTCATATCAAATTTGGAATACAAATGAGTTTTTACCTCCTTGATGATTTCCTCCTTGTTTCCAATCAACAACATATCATCAACATATGGAACCACATAAATAAAATGATCACTGACTAATTTGAAATAAATACAGTGATCAACTTTTCTACTTGTGAAACAAATTCCCAAAACATAAGTATCAAACCTTTGATACCACATCCTTGGAGATTGCCTTAACCCATACACAGACTTTTTCACCTTGCAAACCAACTCTTTCATTCCCTTCACTATAAAACCTTATGGATTTTTCATGTAGATTTCTTCTTCAAGATGCCCAATTAGGAATGTTGTATTTACGCCCATTTTTTCTACTTCAATATCAAAAGCAACATCAACAAACAAAAGAAATATAATTGAAGTCAATTTAGAATTAGGAGAAAAAATGTCACCAAGTTCAATTCTCTCTACCTAGAATTCTCTTTTCTACTAGGTGATATTTATACCTCTCCACTTTACCTTCTACATTAAACTTCTTCTTAAACATCCATTTTCTACCAACAAGGACTTCTTCCAACTGGAAACTCAACTAAATACAAAGACTCATTTTTATCCAAGGCCTCCATTTCTTCAACCATGGCCTTCTTCCATAGTTTACCATCCTCCAAACATATTTCTTCTCTAACAGTCATGGGATCATAATAAATAATAGATAAAGAAAAAATAGAGTGAAAATCAGCAGGAGTATACCTTTCTAGATTCCTTCTTTTCCGAACCTATCTTCTAAATACTAAAGTATGATCTTCTTCTTCATCTTCTTATTCTTATTCATGTTCTTCTATTGAGTCAAATTATTCACCCTCCAACTCAAACTCTATTGTCTATGGTTATTTTTCCTTTGGTAGTACTTCCTCTTTGGGAACATCTCTAACCTCTCTAAAGACAACATCCTAACTATAAATAGACTTCATAGTTATTGGGTTCTAAAGTTTCTAGATTTTATACCATCTTTATAACCACTAAAGATACACTTTCAACATTATTATCTAGATTACTTCATTTTCCTTTGGAACATGTGCATAAGCATCGCAACCAAAAACTGCAAGATGTTCAAAAGAGGGATTTTAACCATCCCATGCCTCATCTGGATTTTTGTCGACCAACGCTGATGATGGTGATCTATTTACCAGATAACATGCAGTACCCATTGCCTCTGTCTAGAATTCTTTTCCTAACCTCACACCAATAAGAATGATCCTTTTTGCTCCATCGACGTCATATTCATCCTTTATGAAACCCCATTCTATTGAGTTGTGTATGGAGTATTCTTATGCCTTGCTACACTGCACTTCTTAGAAAATTTCTCAAATTCATTCCCACATATTTCTCCATTGTGATCTATCCTCAACACCTTTATTTCATTCTTTGTTTAATTCTCCACAAGAGCATTAAATTATTTATATTTACCAAATACCTCAAATTTATTTCAGAGGAAATAAATCCATGTATTACTCAAGAAATTATCAATGAATGAAACATGGTACACAGATTTACCTAGTAATGGAACAGGCGCAAGTCCAAACACATCATTGTGTACTAACTCTAAGATTCTCATTTCTCTTGTAGCACCAAATGAGAATCTTACCTGATTCATTTACCATATAAGAAATGTTCATAGAAATCAAAATCAAGTGTGCAATCAGATATACCCTCAACCATACCTTTACCGTGTAGTACTCAAAGTCCCTTCTCTCAAATATGTCCTAGTATTTGATGTCACATCATTTTCTTTTCTTCAGAGACAGTAGGGGTTTTGTCTTCTCGATTTCCACCCTTGATAACAATAGAATTGTTACACCCATTATTGATAGTGATTCCAAACAACTAATACAAAGTTCCATTCTGAAATCCCCTCATCAACATCATTGCTCCTCAAACCATTTTATAGGTTTCCTTTTCAAACATAGTGTGTACACCTACATCTGAACTCATATTACATATAAATAACAAGTTTCTATCCATCTATGGAATGTGTAAAACCCGAGGAAGTGTTCTAATCATTACATCCTTAAGAAGCAACTTGAATTTTCCTCATCCTGTAATTTTGGTTTTCGATTCATTCCCTAGTAAAATGTCACCTCCATTATACTTCTCATATTCACAAAACCACTCCATGTGGGGATTCATATGAAAATAAGCATTTGAATCGATCAACCATACATCATGATCTCCATGTGTGATTGAAGAAGCCAAGTACATATCTCCTCCTTCCTCTAAGGTGGTCTTCCCTTCTACAGAATGAACATCATTAAATCTCATCCCACTCTCAACACTTTTAGATCTACGATTTCTTGTAATGCCTAGTTTTACCACATTGCCATCATTTCCTTAAGGATTTCCTAGAGATTTAGATCTCCCACTCGAGGACTTATTTTTATTTCTATCCAGGGAACATCCTCTTACAGATAAGGAATCTATGCTCTAACTATCCATGGTTTTCCTCCTCATTTACTTTTATAACAAGGATGAAACCGCATCATCAAACTTTAACATGGTTGCATTACTCACAATAGCTACAACCATATTATCCCATGAATTTGGCAAAGAACACAGTAAAATAATGCACTTATCTTCATTATAAATTTTAATTTCAACAGCCAACAACTGACTTACCATAATATTGAATGCATTTAGATGTTATGTCACCAAGTCTCCATCATTCATCCTCAAGAGGTACAACTTTTTCCAAAGGAAAATTTTGTTTACCAAGGACTTAAACTAGTACAAATCCACTAATTTATCCCATAACACCTTGGTTGTATCTTCTCTCGAGACATTCAATAGTAATGAATCTGGAAGACACAACCAAATTGTTCTCTTTTCCTTCTTATCCAAATTTTTCTATTCTTTCATCGAAATGTCCATAGTTGCAATACCATTATCCACAGCAACCCACTACTTTTTGTCTACCAAAACATCCTCCATATTCAACTTCCAAAGATGAAATATTTTCCCATTAAATTTCTCAATCTCAATTTTAGAACTGCTTTCCATTCTCTTTCACCACAAGAATCACCACTGCAAAGCTCCCACTGAAACCAGGTTTATCACAAACCCAAGATAACGAAACCCTTAGCAGCAAAGGTGTCCCCTTGAAGATAACAATTGATTTGACACCTAATGTAAGTTTTAAACCTTTATATTATAGCAATGCACACACTGATTCTTTATAAAATAGAAAGGAAAACAAGAGAATTCACACATAGTACTCAAAAATTTACTCTAGAAACCCTTAACCGAGAAAACCAGAAAAATGGTTAGAGTCTCACCTATAACTCTCATTGTATTAAATTCACCATTCACAATACAATATATGTGATTTTACGACATCCAAACCCCTAATCCATTAACCTAGATTAGATTCCTTAACTGGAATTATAATACAATGGGTCAAAAAATCATTGGCCAAAAATTGCCCAAAATGGACCAAAATCAACGCAAAAAAATGGATGGCTTTGAGCCCCCCTGTGACCCCCTGGAACAATGTACAATGCGTGGGGATAATTGTGAAAATAATATAACACGTACCCAACACTCAATCAAACATGTTCTTGCAATACAACAAGTCGTCTCAAACATTTAGAGCCCTCCCAAGTTGTGGATGATTTGTGGAGCTCTAAAATCATCTTGAAAATAATGCCCACTCCACCTTATATAGGATCCAAGGTTGTGCACTCTAAACTAGGTAGCATTATCTTATGAATTTCTCCTTGAAATGTAATGAATGGCTAATGAATCCCCATAACTCGAGATGACAATATCCATTGATTTTCTCCCTCTTTGCTCCTTGGATGAAAAAATTTTGAAGTTCTAAAAGTGAATCAATTATGAATGGTCAAATCTCTCTTGGGTCATGGGAATACCCTCAAGATTTTTAATATAATGTTTTACAATAAACCTTAAGTTTTCAATCAAATGTTAGTGCTCATAATCTCAATCAATCATAATCAACTCAAATACTAAGACACCATTGTATTAATCATACTCTCAATTAAAAGAAGCCAACACATTCATTTAAATATTCATATGTCAACAATATATAGCTTGGCCATTAAAATAAGGGTAATTTAGTAAGTCTTAAATCACTGATGTTATTAAGTGATAGTGATAGCAATCATAAATGTCAAAAAGATGGGATACGGATGATTATCCCAAGGCTCATCAAGTTGATTCTTATGTGTGTTCTTTTTTACTAATAATTTACTTTTGGGGCGCTTTTTATTCATTCTTATTCATTTAGGTGCATGAGATTGATGCTAATGATACTTTTGGCATTGCTTCATCATTGTCATATTCTAAATTATACCCAATAATAATTTCATTTCCTGGGTCCAAACTTTTTACATCCTTCTCATCCATTATTTTCAAATAGTGTAATGACTTGTCTTCACATTGATGTCCCAAAATCCACTTCTTACCACATCTATGATTTTTTTTTTCCTTTTTTTGTCCCTCTCTAAGTGGTGATGTTTAGTATCATTGTAATGGCTTGGTGAACTGTAACTAGTTGTCTTCTCTGATCATTTTGAGGCTACCCTTTATTTTCTAATGAGATTTTTTTTTATCATGTTTTTCATGCTTTTAGATTCAACCAAATTCTCAGGTTTTGATATCCTAAGCTTGCTACATATAATGGGTTTTAATCCTACAATGTACATTTTCAGAAATTGCTCTTCTATAATATTGGGATATCTAGTCACTAGGACTCCCCATTCATGGGTATATCTGTTAATTGTCCTCATTTGGTATAAGTGGGAGGATATGGTAAAAATGTTGTTTTCTTCATCGTCTTCAAATCTCTTAAGAATATATTATATTACTTTTTTCCAATTTACCAAGAAACCACTAGTTTTCTTTGACCATCATGTGAACCAATCATAAGCATCACCTTCTAAGTGTAAGCATGCCATCGATATTTTTTCTAATTTTTTAGTAGGTAGGTTTATAGAGAAAATCACCTCCATGTTATTAACCCAGTTGATAGCCTTATCTTGTCTTGTCCATTTTATTTAGGTATTTCTATTTTTACTTTATTAAACTAGATATCCAATGCTATCTTGATATCTTCAATGACTTGTGTTTGATGAGTTTCAGCTTGTTGGTAGTGTTTGGAAAGATAAGAGTTGTATCGATAATGCATATACCCATTGGGTTAGTTGGTAAATCATTTCTCTATGATCATTAATTATATTTTATACTTCATCCTTGTCATCATTTCTCATTCTTATTAGATCTAGCCATCACTTCTTGGACTCTCCTATTAGCTTATCAATCTTGTCTCCCAATACTTTTTGTGTATATTTTATTAATTTGTCAAATTTGTCCCCCATTTATCTTTGTCCCTTCTCAACATTACCAAGAAGGTTCTTTATGTTGTTTATTTCATCTTTACAATGAGTAACTTATACTTGCAATTCGTTATTGTTATCCATTTTTTCATCTTACTGAATCCAATGTTTTTCCAGTTTATTAATTTATAGACTCCTATTTGATTTATTGCAAACTTGTACAGTTGTGTGTTTATACTAAACTCAACCCAAAAAAATGTATGAAACTCTACCAAGTGATTTAATCAGTCGTACGGTTGTATGGATGATAACACATAAGTTGCCATGAAGAAAATGGTGGAATAAAAAATTGGCAATGACAACATACAATGTGTGCAACAAAGGCAGTACAAAATTGAGTGACAATGAATGAAAAAATTGAAATAGTAGTTTGGATGTAGGTGTACAGTTTTTGTAGGTTATAGTTGCATGGCCTAGTCATGTGAAAAGTATGATGACGATTGATGACTAGGAAAATTGTGGTTGAGTACAAAAATTGTATGGATTTATGCAGGTAGTAATGGTTGTATGGATGGATATTCTAGTGATCATATGAGACAGAGTACATGGAGACTGTACAATATGGATTTAATATTGCATACGGTGGTAGTTGTATGGTGTTCATATGCAAATCTAGGTTACTATAGAATTTACCTATGAATTGGCCAAATCAATGGCTTTGATACCAAATGGAATAAACAATCCATGTTTATTATAAAATTGAGAGAATGATATTTGAAATATAAAATAAAATATTGAATAATGAATGATTATTACCATGAGCCTTGAGATGGTGTATAAAAATTATTGACTAGTTAAGAGGTGAAGGGATGTGTGACAATTGATGTTTCATTAACCTAGTTATTATATTCATCATCACCATCATCATCACCATCATCATCATCATCATCATCATCATCATCATCATTATATTTGTTATATACACCCAACACATGGATTATAAGTCAATTACATACCTCAAATATCATTAAAACTTCAAGTTGACTATCACAATAGTCATGTGTCTTATCCTTTATTATCGACACAATTGCATGGGAATTATTTCAATACATGTGTTACACCTATAGAAACATAATTTAAGAAATTACACAACCCACTAATGATTATTTTTGTTGATTAATTGGGTTGGTTGTCATTTATGTCAACCCTTGAAGAAAATTCGGTAGCAAATTCAGGTAGCACAAAATTTTGGGTAATGGACCCAAGTTTGTTTGATGGATAATGGTATGAGTTTTGATATATTTGCAGGCAAGACTATTCTATATGGATAGTACATCTCATTCCATTTCTAGTGGTATGTGGAATGTCACATAACTCCTCACAGTTAGAGAGTTATGGCCATGTGAAGTTGGAGAACCCTTATGAGTCATCTAGAAGCCCCAAAAGGTCAAAGTAGTCAAAGTGGTTTCAAAGAAGAAATTATTTCAATAATAAAGTGAAGTGATGAGTGTAATATAAGTAAAAGTGGATACAAAAGAAATTATTTAAATAATAAAGTTAATGGAGAAATTACTAAGTGGATAAGTGGTTAGAAGTGGGTTAGCCCTAAAATAAGGAAAGTGGGTTAAGATGGTTAGAAGGTAATTTAGATAATAAAGTGAAGTGATGAGTGTACTATAAGTCAAAGTGGATACAAAAAAAAATTATTTAAATAATAAAGTTAATGGAGAAATTACTAAGTGGACAAGTGGTTAGAAGTGGGTTAGCCTTAAAATAAGGAAAGTGGATTAAGATTGTTAGAAGGTAACCCCTTGAGGAAGCTACATGAAAGTATAAATAAGAGGCAAGGGTCTCTCATTTTTAATCACACTTGAGCATATTTAATATCTACAAGTGACTGAGGTAACCAAGGATATCTAAGCCAAATTTCAGAGGGAAGGTGAAGTAAAGAAGGTTGAAATTGAAGGGAGGATAAATTCTTTTGATGATGCTTTCTAAGGTATGTTATTTACAGGTCATCTCACCATTTTCGAAATAAATTGTTTTCTAGAATGATTCAGACCGTGAAATTGGGAGGACGTTGAGAAAACATATCCAAGTAGCTTTGATACAAATTTCATCTTGTGGGTCGTTGTATTTTTGGAGTTACACTGTGTGGAAAATAAGGCTTGTGGCTAATCTTGAAACTAGTCTAATTAGGTGTTTCGGGTAAAAACGTCATAACTTATTCATAACAAATCAAAATTCAGTAAGAAAAAATGTATTGGTTAGAGTATAGTCTGTAGTATTCTATGTACATTTTTCATATCCATACAACAAATATTTTTTGTGGGGCACGCTCTACAATTTCTCTCTCTAGAATAAGCCAGAATTCACCAAGGTATGTCATTTTTGCTATAACTCATTTTCTGAGAGGATCCAAGTAGTGAAACCTAGAGGAATTTCATAAAAGACACTAAAGAATGTTGTGTACTATTTTCATATCTTCATTCATTAAAGGTACATAGTTATGATTATTTAAAGTTAAGGTTGTTGACTAATCCAAAATTAGTCATGTGAGACTAAAGTAAAGTTTGATGAAAATGCTAGTCTCTTGTTGTTAAAATTAAGGAAGGTTTACAGGTATGTGATCATATACACCAGGTCTATTATAGAGTTACAAATCAAATCTAGATGATGAAATTGATGAGGGATTTTGGTTGAGGTATGTTACAGATAGAGGTTATATAACAGTGAGGTTGTGGTACATGGTTTGATGTAATGGTTTATGGTATTTGGTTATGGATAGTGTGATGTATTGCTAGAGAAATTTTGATGGTTATATTGGTATATGTATTTGGTATATGGTTGAGGTACATGTTGGGTACATGGTTGAGACAAGTAGTTGATGAGTTGGCACATACAAGAGGTATATAGTTGATGATGTTGGTACATCTTGATGAGTCATAGTTTATGTGTATTTGATGCATGATTGGTACATATTTGGTGCATGGTTGATGCACTCGTTGGTGGTACATGTTGAGGTACAGGTTGGTGCATGGTTGATGCACTTGTTTATGGTATAGGTTGATTACAGGTTGTTTGGTATAGGTTGGTGCATGGTTGATGCACTTGTTTATGGTCCAGGTTGATTACAAGTTGATTGGTACAGGTTTACAATAGCATATCTCATAGTGATAGTGTGACAGTGGTTCCATCATTCTATGTCAGGGTGGTTGAACGGGGCAATGACAGGTGGTTGTAGCCACCTTCTGGTTATAGCCAAAGAACATAGGGGGTTTTACCCTCCTTTTTATTGTAGCCATAGAATTGGGGAGTTGGAGATTCCCTCAGGTTGTAGCCTGAGAAACTAGGGGGTTGGAGCCTCCTTCCAGTTGTAGATGGAAAACAAAGGAAGTTGGTGCTTCCAATGAATGTAATTCTTAAAGACATATAATAAAAAGCATTATGTGGTTTTCTCCCGCTTTGGGTTTCCACATAAAAACATTGTTGTATTGTGTATGTATATGATTTCTCATTTGTTCATTGTTTATTTACTTTGCAATTATTGGATGATAATGCTACATTGATATAACACTTGAATTATATGGTTAAAAAGGATTAAATTTCTCTATTACTGATTCACCCCCCCTCTCAGTGATCCAACAATTGTTGCATATGGAGATCAATGGGTGATTACAAATCCATAACAATCATCCCTTCTTCAAAACGAAATGGTGTGTGGCCATCCCTTTGGTCAAATCAAACTCAATATGGATGCCCATACCTAAATCTTGGGCATTCACATTTGAATTGGTTAATCTTCGAACTTTTCTTTGGCCTATAAATGCAAGCTTCCTCCATACATTCTATAGTGATTCTTGGTTTCAAGGTTACATTTTTGAAATTCAAAGAGTGAGAATTCCCTTACTTCCATTCACATTTCTTGTATTTCTTTACACTCATGTTGCCCATTTTTCACATCAAAGTGTCATTGTATAAGGAGAATTGTTGTTTATTTGTTGTCATAATAGAGAAAGTCTACCATACAAATTAAAGAACCCTCCCATGAGAGGATTGGAGACCACATTTATAAACCTCCCTCAAGTGATATTAGTTTAGTTGTATTATCTTTCCATTAGATTAATACAAATAACTTGTGTTCTTTCCCCCCAAAATATGTTGCATTCATTTAAATATATGTATTTTATATAGATGTTTAGTTAGCATATATGTTGAGGCATAGATTTAGTTTCCTTGTTGTTTTTTTCACTAACATAATTGTATGTTCTCATCTCTATAGTCAGTTGAGATAGGGTTTTCAATCCACACACATGAAAACCCCACCAGCAAAATGGTAACATACTAGGGATTGAGATTGTATCTCTTTCATTGGTTGTTTTAGGACTCTCTAAGTTGTTTTACAGTTGTTAGTAGTTTAGTTTATATTTCCATTAATCCCTAGCTCATGGAAATGAGGCCTCATTTCATTTTAATTTGTAATTTTTTCATTTTTTAGAATTCCCAAGAAAGCATGCATTTGTTTTCCTTTTTCTTCATGACCATGTGGATTTTCCTCCAAAAGACATATAAGTTGTGTGTATTTTCCCTTGAAAGTAACATTCTAAAAAAAGTTTTTTTTTAACCCATAGTCACACCAGTGTGAATTTGTTAGGCCTTTCACTGCACAATCATGCCACTATGCATTTTTAAACCCACACAACCCTTGTTAAATACAATTTTTAACAGTGTTTTTCTTTGTTGATGGGTAGTTTTTAGAATGTTAATATTTGATCAAGGTTGAATCATTATATAATTTCTCATCTATATTGGTACTTTATGGGTGGAAAAATAAGATGAATTGGCTTGCAAGGCCCATTTTTGCAACAAGTCCCAGTTTGGAGATTTGGGGTCAAAAACCTTCCATATCCATTGAGGCATAAAACAAAATTTTGGGGGGTCAAAAATTTGCAATAATATATCCCAACCTCTCAACGCTATTATACACACTAAGACCTTTCCAATGGTACAAAAATCACCTCAATCGAAGCTCATATATGGAAGTTATGCCTCCCGCAACTTGACCTACCTTGTTGAACACCATGGTATAGAGGGGATCCCACGTCAACCCCCATTACTCACATGTGTGTACTTTCAAGAAGATTATAGAAGATCCAAAACCTAACACTAATTGAGGATTGAGACATGAAAAAACCCTAACCATAGACAACTTTCAGGCTATGTTAAATACTGGGCCACTAGGAGGAGAAATGGTTCCATTCTTTAGCATTGTAATTGTTCCATAGTTGAGCAGAACATCTAGGAGTGGATTTTGAGAGCATAACAGAGGAAGTATGAGATTATATAGCATCCATTCATGCCACAACATCAAAGGAAACTCCATAGTGAGTGCCCATTTCTTTGTACTTACATTTCATAATTGAAAAAAAGAGAGTGGAGCATAGACCTCACCTTTTCTCTAGGTTTTCTCATGTATTGGATTTCCCATTATACTTCTTGTGTTCATTTCTATGGATGGTGTGTTCATTTTCCAATTAATTATTTTTCATATTTCAGTTATTTTCATAATTTGAGCAATAAGCTAGTGATAATAAATCTAAGATCTAAAGGAATAAACCTACATTAATAAAATAATTCATCGTAATACAAGATCTATTGTGAAGAACTACTCCAATGGAATATCCATGGAAATTTACAGATAAATATTTCCATAAATTATTGACTACTTTATGTATGTTGTTTTGAAAAAATATTGTCCAAATTAAGGACATTGAATTGGTAAAGATTGAAAACTTTAGTTATAGTACTTGTCATTTCCATCTTTTCATTTTCTTGTAGTTTATTTTTCAACACTTTCCTTTTATCACTTCAATTCCAGTTGTTCACACCATTTTTCCACACAACGAAGACCTAAATACTTTCTTATATCATATTTTGTGTTTCACGTTACTCTTTTAGTGATTCGGGTGATTCAAAAACAAATTTGGAGAGTCAAATACATCCTTTAGCACTCCTCAAAAGCCAACATGTTTTGTTCATGTTTCCAAACCAAAAATTTTAAAATCAACCATCTTAATCCAACTAAATAAATTCTCCTACCAAGACCAAAACAATTTACAATTTGGGTTAGGATTGTGGAGTTAGGCATCCAAACAATATGACATGGTTGTTTCTCATTGAAACATAGTTATTCTCCCAGAGAACTAAAAACCTTTCTTGGGGGATGTGTTTGTCATCACAAGGGATGTTCTCTTGTCTGAGTGTTAATTCTTATGTTGGGTTAGTATTTTGATGAAGCCTCCTAGCTTTTTCAACCTATGTGTTGTGTATTGACTATTCAAAGCAAGTGACCCTTTTCCGCTAATCTGTGAAGAGGTGACCTAGTAACCAAATCATAGGTTTTCTACTAGGTGGCTTTGATAAGAATGTGAATGCACCTAAGATACACAATTTTTTCCCCCTTGAATTTCATCACTTTGGGAATTCCACTATAATTATCTCTATCATACCTTCACTTGTCTTACTCAGTGGATTTCATCCATGTTGTATCAAACATTTGGAAGGTTCAATTACATATTTGTGAATTATTGAAGTCTTTTAGCGAGTCCTAGGAGTGTTATTTTTCTTCCATCGATAAAACTTGTCACCAAAACCATATTTTTTCACCATTGAAAATAGACTTGAAAAACACTCATTCACTAGACGACATTAGTTTAACAACACATTCATACAAGCACACTACTTTAATTTAGCATTTTTTCTACCATGGTTGCAACCCAAATCATACCATTCATGGAAAATTTGAACCTTTTGAACTTTTCACATCTCATTAATGACCCTATCCTCCATGACCCAACTTTCAAGGTCATTCTACCAAGTTTCCATCACATATACCCCGATTCAAAGGTCAAGATGGAAAGGACTCATCCAACCATGTGATGACATTTCATCTGTGGTGTTCCTTCAATAGAAATACAAAATACTATGTTTGACTTCATTTGTTTCAACAAACCCTCACAAGTATCAACACATGATGGCATATTGAAAAACCCTCAGGTAATCATACCACTTTTGAGTCCATTTCCATGGCCTTCTTGACCCTTTTTCAATTATAAATCTGCAATGATACAAGGGTCAAGATTCTTACCACGTGTCAATGGACCATCACAAACCATATCCATTAGTGGTGTTGATGATGCAACCTTTGTAGGATTGACCTTAAAGACCCCATCCTCTTGGATTGGTTCTTGAAATCCATCTTTCCTACCATCGCCAAATACATGGCTACTACCATGATCCAAANTTGCAGCTGGAAAACAAAGGAAGTTGGTGCTTCCAATGAATGTAATTCTTAAAGACATATAATAAAAATCATTCTGTGGTTTTCTCCCACTTTGGGTTTCCACGTAAAAACACTGTTGTATTGTGTATGTATATGATTTCTCATTTGTTCATTGTTTATTTACTCTGCAATTATTGGATGATAATGCTACATTGATATAACACTTCAATTATATGGTTAAAAATGATTAAATTTCTCTATTACTGATTCACCCCCCCTCTCAGTAATCCAACAATTGTTGCATATGGAGCTTAATGGGTGAGTACAAATCCATAACAATCATCCCTTCTTCAAAACGAAATGGTACGTGGCCATCCCTTTGGTCAAATCAAACTCAATATGTATGCCCATACCTAAATCTTGGTCATTCACATTTGAATTGGTTAATCTTCGAACTTTTCTTTGGCCTATAAATACAAGCTTCCTCCATACATTCTATAGTGTGTCTTGGTTTCAAGTTACATTGTTGAAATTCAAAGAGTGAGAAGTCCCTTACTTCCATTCACATTTCTTGTATTTCGTTACCCTCATGTTGCCCATTTTTCACTTCAAAGTGTCATTGTATAAGGAGAATTGTTGTTTATTTGTTGTCACAATAGAGAAAGTCTACCATACAAATTAAAGAACCCTCCCATGAGAGGATTGGAGACCACATTTATAAACCTCCCTCAAGTGATATTAGTTTAGTTGTATTATCTTTCCATTAGATTGATACAAATAACTTGTGTTCTTTCCCCCCAAAATATGTTGCATTCATTTAAATATATGTCTTTTGTATAGATGTTTAGTTAGCATATATGTTGAGGCATAGATTTAGTTTCCTTGTTGTTTTTTTCACTAACAGAATTGTATGTTCTCATCTCTATAGTCAGTTGAGATAGGGTTTTCAATCCACACACATGAAAACCCCACCAACAAAATGGTAACATACTAGGGATTGAGATTGTATCTCTTTCATTGGTTTTTTTAGGACTCTCTAAGTTGTTTTACAGTTGTTAGTAGTTTAGTTTATATTTCCATTAATCCCTAGCTCATGGAAATGAGGCTTCATTTCATTTTAATTTGTAAAATTTTCATTTTTTAGAATTCCCGAGAAAGCATGCATTTGTTTTCCTTTTTCTTCATGACCATGTGGATTTTCCTCCAAAAGACATATAAGTTGTGTGTCTTTTCACTTGAAAGTAACATTCTAAAAAAAAGTGTTTTTTTAACCCATAGTCACACCAGTGTGAATTTGTTAGGCCTTTCACTACACAATCATGCCACTATGCATTTTAAAACCCACACAACACTTGTTAAATAAAAATTTTAACAGTGTTTTTCTTTGTTGATGGGTAGTTTTTAGCATGTTAATATTTGATCAAGGTTGAATCATTATATAATTTCTCATCTATATTGGTACTTTATGGGTGGAAAAATAAGAGGAATTGGCTTCCAAGGCCCATTTTTGCAACAGGTCCCAGTTTGGAGATTTGGGGTCAAAAACCTTCCATATCCATTGAGGCATAAAAAAGAATTTTGGGGGGTCAAAAATTTGCAATAATATATCCCAGCCTCTCAACGCAATTCTAAACACTAATACCTTTCCAATGGTACAAAAATCACCTCAATCGGAGCTCATATGTGGAAGTTATGCCTCTCGCAACTTGACCTGCCTTGTTGAACACCATGGTATCGAGTGGATGCCACATCAACCCTCATTACTCACATGTGCGTACTTTCAAGAAGATTATAGAAGATCCAAAACCTAACACTAATTGAGGATTGAGACATGAAAAAACCCTAACCATAGACAACTTTCAGGCTATGNATAGAGAAAGTCTACCATACAAATTAAAGAACCCTCCCATGAGAGGATTGGAGACCACATTTATAAACCTCCCTCAAGTGATATTAGTTTAGTTGTATTATCTTTCCATTAGATTAATACAAATAACTTGTGTTCTTTCCCCCCAAAATATGTTGCATTCATTTAAATATATGTATTTTATATAGATGTTTAGTTAGCATATATGTTGAGGCATAGATTTAGTTTCCTTGTTGTTTTTTTCACTAACATAATTGTATGTTCTCATCTCTATAGTCAGTTGAGATAGGGTTTTCAATCCACACACATGAAAACCCCACCAGCAAAATGGTAACATACTAGGGATTGAGATTGTATCTCTTTCATTGGTTGTTTTAGGACTCTCTAAGTTGTTTTACAGTTGTTAGTAGTTTAGTTTATATTTCCATTAATCCCTAGCTCATGGAAATGAGGCCTCATTTCATTTTAATTTGTAATTTTTTCATTTTTTAGAATTCCCAAGAAAGCATGCATTTGTTTTCCTTTTTCTTCATGACCATGTGGATTTTCCTCCAAAAGACATATAAGTTGTGTGTATTTTCCCTTGAAAGTAACATTCTAAAAAAAGTTTTTTTTTAACCCATAGTCACACCAGTGTGAATTTGTTAGGCCTTTCACTGCACAATCATGCCACTATGCATTTTTAAACCCACACAACCCTTGTTAAATACAATTTTTAACAGTGTTTTTCTTTGTTGATGGGTAGTTTTTAGAATGTTAATATTTGATCAAGGTTGAATCATTATATAATTTCTCATCTATATTGGTACTTTATGGGTGGAAAAATAAGATGAATTGGCTTGCAAGGCCCATTTTTGCAACAAGTCCCAGTTTGGAGATTTGGGGTCAAAAACCTTCCATATCCATTGAGGCATAAAACAAAATTTTGGGGGGTCAAAAATTTGCAATAATATATCCCAACCTCTCAACGCTATTATACACACTAAGACCTTTCCAATGGTACAAAAATCACCTCAATCGAAGCTCATATATGGAAGTTATGCCTCCCGCAACTTGACCTACCTTGTTGAACACCATGGTATAGAGGGGATCCCACGTCAACCCCCATTACTCACATGTGTGTACTTTCAAGAAGATTATAGAAGATCCAAAACCTAACACTAATTGAGGATTGAGACATGAAAAAACCCTAACCATAGACAACTTTCAGGCTATGTTAAATACTGGGCCACTAGGAGGAGAAATGGTTCCATTCTTTAGCATTGTAATTGTTCCATAGTTGAGCAGAACATCTAGGAGTGGATTTTGAGAGCATAACAGAGGAAGTATGAGATTATATAGCATCCATTCATGCCACAACATCAAAGGAAACTCCATAGTGAGTGCCCATTTCTTTGTACTTACATTTCATAATTGAAAAAAAGAGAGTGGAGCATAGACCTCACCTTTTCTCTAGGTTTTCTCATGTATTGGATTTCCCATTATACTTCTTGTGTTCATTTCTATGGATGGTGTGTTCATTTTCCAATTAATTATTTTTCATATTTCAGTTATTTTCATAATTTGAGCAATAAGCTAGTGATAATAAATCTAAGATCTAAAGGAATAAACCTACATTAATAAAATAATTCATCGTAATACAAGATCTATTGTGAAGAACTACTCCAATGGAATATCCATGGAAATTTACAGATAAATATTTCCATAAATTATTGACTACTTTATGTATGTTGTTTTGAAAAAATATTGTCCAAATTAAGGACATTGAATTGGTAAAGATTGAAAACTTTAGTTATAGTACTTGTCATTTCCATCTTTTCATTTTCTTGTAGTTTATTTTTCAACACTTTCCTTTTATCACTTCAATTCCAGTTGTTCACACCATTTTTCCACACAACGAAGACCTAAATACTTTCTTATATCATATTTTGTGTTTCACGTTACTCTTTTAGTGATTCGGGTGATTCAAAAACAAATTTGGAGAGTCAAATACATCCTTTAGCACTCCTCAAAAGCCAACATGTTTTGTTCATGTTTCCAAACCAAAAATTTTAAAATCAACCATCTTAATCCAACTAAATAAATTCTCCTACCAAGACCAAAACAATTTACAATTTGGGTTAGGATTGTGGAGTTAGGCATCCAAACAATATGACATGGTTGTTTCTCATTGAAACATAGTTATTCTCCCAGAGAACTAAAAACCTTTCTTGGGGGATGTGTTTGTCATCACAAGGGATGTTCTCTTGTCTGAGTGTTAATTCTTATGTTGGGTTAGTATTTTGATGAAGCCTCCTAGCTTTTTCAACCTATGTGTTGTGTATTGACTATTCAAAGCAAGTGACCCTTTTCCGCTAATCTGTGAAGAGGTGACCTAGTAACCAAATCATAGGTTTTCTACTAGGTGGCTTTGATAAGAATGTGAATGCACCTAAGATACACAATTTTTTCCCCCTTGAATTTCATCACTTTGGGAATTCCACTATAATTATCTCTATCATACCTTCACTTGTCTTACTCAGTGGATTTCATCCATGTTGTATCAAACATTTGGAAGGTTCAATTACATATTTGTGAATTATTGAAGTCTTTTAGCGAGTCCTAGGAGTGTTATTTTTCTTCCATCGATAAAACTTGTCACCAAAACCATATTTTTTCACCATTGAAAATAGACTTGAAAAACACTCATTCACTAGACGACATTAGTTTAACAACACATTCATACAAGCACACTACTTTAATTTAGCATTTTTTCTACCATGGTTGCAACCCAAATCATACCATTCATGGAAAATTTGAACCTTTTGAACTTTTCACATCTCATTAATGACCCTATCCTCCATGACCCAACTTTCAAGGTCATTCTACCAAGTTTCCATCACATATACCCCGATTCAAAGGTCAAGATGGAAAGGACTCATCCAACCATGTGATGACATTTCATCTGTGGTGTTCCTTCAATAGAAATACAAAATACTATGTTTGACTTCATTTGTTTCAACAAACCCTCACAAGTATCAACACATGATGGCATATTGAAAAACCCTCAGGTAATCATACCACTTTTGAGTCCATTTCCATGGCCTTCTTGACCCTTTTTCAATTATAAATCTGCAATGATACAAGGGTCAAGATTCTTACCACGTGTCAATGGACCATCACAAACCATATCCATTAGTGGTGTTGATGATGCAACCTTTGTAGGATTGACCTTAAAGACCCCATCCTCTTGGATTGGTTCTTGAAATCCATCTTTCCTACCATCGCCAAATACATGGCTACTACCATGATCCAAACTGTGATATTAAAATCCCAACAATTTGACCTTATTTATGCAAAATAATGGTACTTGTATACCATCATCTATGATGCTCGTAGGAACCATTCATAGGAATCACCTTTGATATTGAGGGAATCCCATATCGTTGATGTTATTATAGGGTCAATAGCTTTCACCCCAATGAAAACTTTTGGAGGCATTTCCATGTCCCTTGGGCCCCTTTACGAAATCCAGTATGGTCATCCTAACCCCTTACGGTGTAGCCAGTACCTAATCATATAGAAGACATGACCCATATAGTGGAAATTACAACTCTTGTTGTGGCCCCACCACATACTATGGGCCCAGTGCTTCTTATGGTGGCCCTCCCTCATAAAACCCTTAATTTCCCTTTCATGATCCTCCCATGGGACATTTTTATCCTCTCCCCCCTTGCCACCTTCCAACATCAACATGGTCAACGCTTCCTCCTGCCCAAGTCAAATTTTTCACAATAGATTTCACCAAGTCTTGAATCAATCAATACCCTCGTAACAAGGGTAAGGATAAGAAGGATAACAGCAAACACCAAGGGCAAGGAGGCAACAAACATTATAATAGTAATAATGATGGGGGGAATACCACTCAAGATCTAACCCAACCCCCTGGAAACCCAAAGAATTAAGGTTGTTCCAACCAATTACAAGCCAATGACCCCAATTTTATTTAAAATACATGTGGCCATTACACCCATCATTGTCTCGATCTATCAAGGTTCAACGATTGCAAGTATTATAGGATAACTAGAGTGACATTCCAAAAAATGGGAATGCTCACCCCTCGTAGGGGAACCCTACACCTCCAACACTTGTGATATTCCATAATTTCTTCCCCAAGAAAAATTTAAGTGTTTATTATCAAGATTCCCCCATGTCCTCGTCTTCCTCCAATGCATCACACATTGATAACCCATCCACCATTCAAATTTACTTCACAGCTAGGGCTCAATCATCCAAACTTGGGGGCTCCCCTTCCACTTATAATGGCATGACATTCATTATACCTTCTCCTTGTAAGGCGCATGGAGGTAGCCCCCCATAATTCTTAGGTTGTTATCTTTGATTTGGATTTGCATACCAAAGCACACCTCCCATCTTCCACCATGTTTCAAATGTGGGTCATCATTAAGAAATTCATTATTCATTAGCGTCTAGTTGATAAAGGGGCCTCTTCACGTAGTATGTCCTACTCAATCTGGAAACACATGGGTTCTCCCACTCTTATTCAACCAACAACCAAGTTATGAGCCTTTAACGGTAGACTCTATAACTCAACAAGGATTATACATAATCTCCCCATTGAGTTAGGAAAGGCATTGTCTCGATAAATTTCAATGTCAATGTGACCCTTAATCATCACATGTCCACCCATCTAGTTCTCTATATTGCCACCTGTCTAGATGTCATGCCACCTCATACTCCATTATTACATGCCATGTTATTGGTCAATGTGAACCTTGTGAGCCCTATGTGTTAGAGTTAGATGCCAAAAAAAAAATTGTGTATGTAGAGGTACATGGGGTGGAGGAAAATACACGAAGTAAGATGAGGGAATACCTCTACCCTCTACCCTCTACCCCAATCAAATAGTCATGATGGAGCAAGGATGGAATGCAAAGGTAGGAGTATTAAGTGTGGGATGGAAGTGTGTGGAGTGGAGAACAAAGTTACCGACTTAATGAGAACTATGACCTCAAAACGAAAATTCTAGCCCTTAAAACCCATATTTTTGCATAAAAAACATGAAAATCAACCCCCAAATCAAAAATCGGTGCTACTGATAGCACCATTTTTTTCTAACGGGGTTTAAATTACAACATTTTTGAAGAATGGCCTTCAAAACTGATATAGTTGCTCAAAAAAACATTAAAATCAACACCTAAATCAAAAAGTGATGTTACATAAAACAAAATATTTTTTCTAAACATTAAAATTATAGCTCTTTACGACCTAATTGAAATTGTGGCATTGAGAAGAGATCACTACACAAATAAACAATCCAAAATTGGACCCCAAATGGTCACTTGAAAATTTATTTACAAACTATTTTTTTTTTT